>MVGT01003207.1:56542-87487 GCA_002174775.1 Macleaya cordata
TATCACAACTCACAACCGATAAAAAAAAATTAATAGAAGGATTTTATAGGGATAATGATACAGTTATAGCAGAATCCTATATACGGTAGGGTATATTCACTCATTCTCGTGATTTACGTCAAATCTAAAATTATTCTTTTTTTTTTTTAGATTATTCCTTAGATTTTTCGGTAACTGTATCGATTTTATAAACCGTCAAAAGAAAAAACTTGTCCTCTATATTTTTTTTTTACCCATGCAGATTTCTCACTCAAACTAAAAAAGAGGGTTACGTGTGAGTGCAGACAAAAGTGACACCTAGAAATTAGTATGGCTAGGATGGGAACGGGTAACATGGGTCGTATGTGGATGCGTCAGGGTTTTTTTTTTTGTCTTTGAGATTATCACGCAAAATTCAAAGTGTTGATTAGATCATCCAAGTTGACTTATGCCTTCATTAGAAAACCCTAGATTCCAATTTCCAAGTATGCTCATATTGTATGACACAAGAGATCGAGTAAACAAATAAAAAGGCTTGTTCACTAGTTCAGTTTATTATTTTGAGTTAAACTGAATGAAATGGGTTTAGCAATTCTAACGCTGCTACTCTATTTGCTCCCTATTATTACTTGTGTATCTCTGTACCTCTTTATAGCTCTCATCAAGTTCCTTCACAAAGTATGGTGGAACCCAATTCGCATACAAACTGTCTTAGCTTCACAAGGAATCAAAGGCCCTCCTTACAAATTCCTCCATGGAAACACCAAAGAAATCTTCAACATGTTAATTCAATCCAGGAACAAACCCATGGAGGAGTTGTCTCACAACATCTTCCCTAAGCTTCAACCTCACATACACTCATGGATCAAAATTTACGGTATATATATATATATATATATGTTGTCGCCCGCCCGGCTAGCTAGTTCTATAATTAACATTAATTTGGATTATCGATCAATTGATCTATAGAATTAATTTCAAATTTTTATTTTTAAATTACATTGTTATAACTTACAGGTAAGAATTTTCTTTCTTGGCATGGTCAAAAACCTCAATTGATTGTAACGGAGCCGGATCTGATCAAAGAGATTTTGAACAATAGAGATGGGGTTTATGTGAAAATGAAGGTTGTTGGATACGGGAAGAAGCTATTAGGAGATGGGCTTGTGACGACTGAAGGGCGAAAATGGGTTAAGCAACGTAAATTGGCTAATCACGTTTTTCATGCCGAAAGCTTAAAGGTACTATATTTTCATTATTTATTGTTCTAATTGCTGTTGGTAAATATAATATTCTTCATTAATTAAGTATGGCTAGCTAGCTATTTATATGACAATTATTGAAGGGAATGGTTCCGGCAATGATCACGGCGGTTGAGATGATGCTAGAGAGGTGGAAGCATCATGATCAAGGGAAGGAGATCCAAGTATTCCAAGAATTTAGGCTTTTGACATCGGATGTGATATCGAGGACTGCATTTGGGACCAGTTATGTTGAAGGGAAGAACATTTTCGACTTGTTGATCAAGTTGACTTCTCGATTTTTATTTCTTTTAATTAAAAATAAATAAATATTAATTTGGTCATTTCGATTCTAAATTAACACACATAATAAGACTATCTAATTGTGGTAGAATATTTGTGCGAACTCAAGACGAGATCGAATCGGAGAAAATTGAACGAGAAATACGAAAATCCATCTTGGGGATAATAAAGAGGAGAAGAAAAGATGAAGGGAGAATTGGATGGATATGGGAATGATTATCTTGGATTGCTTATACAAGCTAATCATGAAGCTGATGAGAGTAAGAGGATTTCGATAGAAGATATGATTGACGAATGCAAAACATTCTACTTTGCAGGGCATGAAACAACTACGAGTTTGCTAACATGGACATGTCTACTTCTAGCTATCCACACAGATTGGCAAGACAAGGCAACAAGAGAGGTGATTGAGTTACTTGGGCAGAAGAATCCGACCCCGGATGATATTAATTTCATCTCAAGATTAAAGACGGTAAATTGATCATCTTTTGTAGATATATATAATACTATCATCTTTTGCTTTTCCTAGCTAGCTGCAACAAACTCTACCGAAAGTTTAAGTAATGCTAGCTACAAGGAAAGGATTTAATTGGGAAAATTCTAGACTCTCGCCGATGTGGAACTAAAAAAAATCTAGAAAGAGAATGTGCAATGAATAATGTGGGACTCCCACTTTTTTCTCTCTCTAAATTTAATTAGTGACACGTCAACGAATGGATTTTAATGGGTGAAAAATCTCCCCTCAAACAAAAAAAAAAAATATTTGAAAAATCCTGAGTGAGGGTAGAAGCAAAAATTGGGGAATTAATTTTGAGAACTAGTCAATGTCTTTATTGCAAAGAGTAATGCTATAGAGGAGACTTTCAAGGAGGTTTTTGGAGGATATAACCTCACAAAAAATCCTTCCCTAGCATTATTCTTGTGGCCAATTCATGAGGCCCTAAAAAGAAAAACTATTTGTTGGATAGACCATAGTCAGAATTGGTGCTAGAAGCTTATGTGGTTGGTGGGACCCACTTGCTATTTCTTCTCAAAAATAATTTGAGGATTTTGTCAACTGATCAAGTAGTGGGACCAACCATGCCAAGTATATTTCTAGCACCAATTATGACGTTTGGTCCATCCCAAGAATATTACTCCCCTACAAAATAGGTATAATTGAGTACCTAAATCCGATACCTCTAGCATTAATTATTGATCTTAAGTATGCACCAAGAAACCACGGTATGTAATTAATCTAATATCTTCTTCTTAACGTTTTTTTTTTTCAGATGAATATGATCATTAATGAATCTCTGAGGCTTTATCCTCCAGTTCTTTCCATTGTAAGAACAGTTTCAAGAGAAGTAAGACTTGGAAAGCTCAATCTTCAAGCAAACATAGAACTTATCATTTCAACTATAGCAATTCATCATGACCCTGAGATATGGGGAGAAGATGTTCACATTTTCAAACCAGAGAGATTTTCAGAAGGCGTGGCGAAAGCGACAAACAATAACACCGTGGCGTTTCTTCCCTTTGGGTTGGGACCTCGAACTTGTGTAGGTTTGAACTTTGCAATGACTGAGGCCAAGATTGCTCTAGCCATGATTCTGCAACGCTACCATTTCACTCTTTCACCTACGTATGTTCACTCCCCAACTAAACGCCTCACTAGTTGTCCCCAACATGGACTTCAGATCATGTTACACGCGTTGTAGATGAAGCCTCGTCATTAATATGATCATTTTGGCTTTATTGTGATCATTAATACGTACTTGAACATAATTTTCACAATGGACATAAATAATATAGATTTTATTTTTATTTTTTTTATTTTTTTTTAACTTTGTATGGTAAAAATAATGGTAGTATTGGCTTATTAATATTTCTTTTCAGAATTATGAGTTGAATGAAGAATATCCTTTGTTTCATATTGTTTTATGAAAGATTTTGTTAGGGGTGGGACTATGGTTAAAATCTCAATTTTTTTAGTTCAAGTTGTTAGAAGTACTACACCACTAGTAGCAAAAAGTCATCATCATTTCTTTTTCGTTTTTTTAAGAGGTGAACCTATATTTTATGAGATAAGTAACTCGATGTTAATAAAAATTGAATTCTGGATCTAACATGTTTGCAGCAACAAACATATTGCTATCATATTATTTTATGAAACTAATTTTTTGATTATTTCTTAACAATCAATAGGTTTTTGTCAAATTTAACTTATTCTAATTTCGTAAGCGGTTTGGAACAAATTATTCTTGAGTATTATACACTCAAATTATGAGGTTTCACTGTCATAATTCATAAGTAGGGACGGAAATTTAGTGGAACACCTTGATGGATGCCAAACAAAGTGGATGCATATCTTGGGCTTGGACCCGACTCAACACAGCCCGTACTCTGCCACTCCCCAAAGTCAACTCGGCCCAGCCCAACCCGACTTTTTTTTTTTTAAGTTGTTTGAAATTCTCAAAAAATAAATAAAGTGTATAAATTAATTCTCAGTCACAGATTAAAAAACTAAAAAACGTGAGTCCCGCTGAGAAGAAGAAAAAAAAATTATTTAAATGGGAACATATTTTCTTAACTCCCCCTGTGCTTTAGCTCACTCTAATTTATTTTAAGGGTTTTGGAAAAAAAAAATCTCTGTAAAAAAAGTCTTTGTTTTATAAATTCAGTCCCTACTTTTGGACATAAAAGTAGAGTCTAAATTTATAAAACAACGACTAAAATCATAATGACTTTTTTTTACAGGGATTTTTTTTATATTTTATATTTATTATTTATTTATTTTATATATACGTGTTCATTTCTAATGTATTTTTTATATTTTTTTGTTTTTTCTCAAACGTACATACATTATTGATACCTGCCTGCCTGCTTGCTTTGAAATTTTAGAAGTATCCTCCTTCACCAGCTTATTCCAACATGATTGAAATTTTGAAATGACCAAACCACCCTTCAATATTTTTCTTTAAATTCTTAATTAAAAATGCATAAAATACCCTTATTTTATTATATTATTCCAATACCAATTGAATAGTAGCATAGAGATAGAATAAGAATAAGCATTGAAGTGACGACAATTGAATAGAGTAGTAAATTTAAGACTTTGAACTAAATATATATGGCATTTCAATTTAGGGATGCCAATGCAAATAGTCGACGATTTTGAATCTTCGAATTTTCGAGTATTGTCTGAAACTTTGGATATCGTGATTCGAATACTAAATATATTTTTTTCAGGTAATAAATATTTTTAAATATGGATTCAAGTATTAAAAAATTCGCTCGTTTTGATAAAAAATCACATACTTATTAAAAAAATTTATATATGATAAATAAAAATTGTATATAATATATTACAAAATAAATATTAATATATATATATAAAATGGTAAAAATATTCGAATATAATATAAAATTAAATTCTGATGTAGGACAGATTTCGTGGGTCCGTCTTCAATTTTAGCTTTAATTAGGAATTTAGTAATTTTTAAATTTTAGCTAGTAATTTTCTTTATTTAGGTATTTTTCTTTTATTATTTAGCAGTTTCCTTGTTAGATTAGAAGTTTCTTTTAATTATGATTCTATTAGAATTAGGAAACCCTTATTATTATATAAGGAGATGTAGTAGACAATTTATTGATAAGAATTAAATACAGATATTTGAGTTTTCTCTTAATTTGAGAGTTATTTTGGTGTTCTTCAATTCTAGGCGATGAACTAGAATTTTTATCGTTTTTTCCGCTGCGTCAATTGGTATCAGAGCGAGGATTCGCCTGGCTTGATAGTGATTACAAAGTAAAAAAAACAAAACCCTACTGACGGTGATCGTGGGGGGAGATTAAACTTAGCATTCATCGATGGATTTGCCAAAGATGAACTAGGGAAGATCGAATCTATCCAAAAAAAAAAAAAAAATGTTGCTGATTTCGATCAACAACACACAAAAAAAAGAAAGAAGAAGAGGGTTTGCAGACTCGAGTGAAGTTGATACTACTAAAGGTGTTGGTCTCTGATTTGAATGGAAAAAGGAAAAAGGGGTTGAACAGAATCATAGATTTGGGAAGATTGCAACAAACTAAGGAGAGTGGACTCCGTCAACAGCAACCGTCGCTACCGCCATCATCCTCGTCACGGAACGACCACTGTTCTCTTTGCTCCTTCAGTTAGAGGTTTGTTTTTTAGAAACTCTTCCTTTTCTTGGAACCCCTTTCTGATATGTTGAGGTGAAGAGGGAGAAGGTGAAGGTAACCCATTTGACTTAAGTTGGTGGGCCATCATTATTTAATTGATTTAAGGCTTAACTTAAAAGTATCTCTAACCCCACTTTATAAGTTAGCCCATTGTTTTTATTCAAACCTTTTAAATCTAACGTCACTAACCTTAGCCCAACTTTTTTTTTTAAGCCCATCAATATTGTATTTAGTTACACCAGCTCACAATTGTCACGTTCTTCACTTAAGAGTCGCGTCTAAACCAATTCAGCTAGAACCAGTACAGTCCAGTACCATCCAAGTCTGCTACGATTCTACACCTACTTCCTTGATCAAATTAGTACAATGATTATTAAAGTTGATAATTTTGATAATTGTCGCAAAGCATGTGATGATGTGAATGGTGAAGATGTGCAAGTATTTGCCCAATTCATCTCTAAACCACGTTTACATTGGGATGAGAATCGAGATAGGCGACTATATATTAGAGAACGACGTCAAGGAGTACAAGTTCACAAACAGTCCAAAGTTCCACTCTTTGATTGCCAATTTCATATTGATTTTTGGCTTGAAAAGATTGAAAATCTTTTATGGAAGAACAAGATTTGTGATGAAGATAAGGTGCTTATAGTTGAACAACATCTTTCGAAGGCAACTTATGAAGGACTCAATGCTATGCAGTGGAATCGGCTTGACAGAGGAGATGCAATAATTAGTGATTGGCCTACATTTAAGAAGATACTGAGGATTGTATTCCTTCCACAAGATGACCTTAAAGCAGTTAATCCGACTGTAAATCATGAGGAAAGAGATCTGGGTCAAGAGCTAGATGAATTGAAACAGATGGTTCAACAATTCATCTTGGGATTGAATGTCGACACTAATCTGAAGCAGGTTTCAGCAGTCACTACAAATGAGGTAAACCCTAATCCTATAGATTTACCTATCCTTAATGATATGGCCACCGAAATAGAGATCTCCATGGAACAAGTTGAAGAGGAAAACATAGCTGATGTTTCTAAGGATTCTGAGGTAATATCTAGTTGTGTTTCTTCTACTTCTTTACCTACATGTGATGAAATTATTTTAGAAGCCGAAATTCTTGTTGAACGTGATGATGAGCTGATCATTCTCAAAGAGGAGAGCACAAAAGCTACGATTGATATATCCACAATTGAAGCCATTGTTGATAATAATTTTCAAGAGGTGAATCATGTCAAATCTAAGGAGGAGACATATGAGTTACAACAGATGGATGTCACACCACTTGATCTCCATCCTTATGAAGATCCTTTTGATCAATTTTTTACACCCACTATGGTTTCATCTGGTTATCTACGAGATTTAATTGGACAATCTCTATTAGTATTCGTTGTAAAGGATGACTTTGTTGCAGACATCTTCAAATATTTCAGAAGGTTTAAAGAGAGCTTCAAGCCGTGGAGTTACAAATTCAGAAAGAAAATTCATCGAAGTATTTTGTCGCTTTTGTTAAGTCATGAACTACTCATCATTCCTATGCATAATTCAAGAGAGAGTCATCTCAAAGAAGCAGTTGGGAGAGAATATCAAATTCTACAGGATGACTCGGGACGAGTCTTTTCTCAAGTGG
Organism: Macleaya cordata; assembly: GCA_002174775.1. Taxonomy (NCBI): domain Eukaryota; kingdom Viridiplantae; phylum Streptophyta; class Magnoliopsida; order Ranunculales; family Papaveraceae; genus Macleaya; species Macleaya cordata. The sequence continues at coordinate 63,884 of MVGT01003207.1, forward strand.
GGGAGACTGATGTAGGACAGATTTCGTGGGTCCGTCTTCAATTTTAGCTTTAATTAGGAATTTAGTAATTTTTAAATTTTAGCTAGTAATTTTCTTTATTTAGGTATTTTTCTTTTATTATTTAGCAGTTTCCTTGTTAGATTAGAAGTTTCTTTTAATTATGATTCTATTAGAATTAGGAAACCCTTATTATTATATAAGGAGATGTAGTAGACAATTTATTGATAAGAATTAAATACAGATATTTGAGTTTTCTCTTAATTTGAGAGTTATTTTGGTGTTCTTCAATTCTAGGCGATGAACTAGAATTTTTATCGTTTTTTCCGCTGCGTCAAATTCGATACTACCAAATTTTAAATAATGTTTGAATTAGATTAACTTATCTGATCGAATCGAATAATATCACATATTCGATAAATTTTTTGAATATGAATTTAAATTGTAAAATACAATATGAACTGGAATAGAACCCCTTTTTAAGATTCGGATTGATAATAACTATTGACATCCCTATTTCAATTACCACGTTAGTTGAAACGACCGTTCATCATCTCTAATATATTTTTGGGCCATGTAGCCTGACTCAATAAATAAATAAGATTTTTTTTTACTGATATAGGAACCTCAATAAATTAAGTTGGGAGACAAGGTTGTCAAGCCCACATGTTGGTTGGTGACATTGAAAATCTAGAATTTGATTTTATACATCCACATGTAGCGTGGTGCAAAATAGTCCATCATTTTGCCGTTTGTGGCAAACCGTCAACCTCGCCATTTATTTGTTTACATTAAATGCAATAGGCTTGTTTTAATAGAAAAGAAAATTTTTAAATAGAATTTACCCGGTTAACAAGACAGCCAATGGCAGCGTACGGAACGTGCACTCCCGTTAACACGAGGTGCACAAAATAGCACTCGCCATCCTTTCATCATATAACAGCCAGCTACCGATATATGATGGGTGGTTTTGCTCACCCACGTTTAGTAAGTCGATAAAATTGCACTAGCTTATAGGTTTATTTATAAATTTGAAGGGCATTAAAGTCATTTTCGCATCACATACACAATATTGCAAGTTAACTGTACTGATCAAACTCTCTTTCTCTCTCTCTCTCTCTCTCTCTCTCTCTCTCTCTCTCTCTCTCTCTCTCTCTCTCTGGACTAGTCTTTCCTTATAAATTTAACTTGTTAGATGTATTTTTCAGCTTATAAATTGAAGAAATGGCAGCTGGTTTTGGACTGATCCTAGTAATCTTGGTTTCAATTTCTTTCTCTTTCTACCTTCTCTTATGCCTCACCAAATTCCTTTACAAAGTATGGTTCAATCCAATTCACATTCAAAGTGTGTTCAGTTCACAAGGAGTCAAAGGCCCTCCTTACAGATTCTACCATGGAAACACCAAGGAAATCTTTCAAATGCGAAAGGAATCCATGAACAGACCCATGGAGTTATCATTACACGATTCCTTCTCTAAGATTCAACCTCACTTACATTCATGGATCAGATTATACGGTAATTCACCACGTCGACATAAACTAGTTTATAATTGGTTCCGGTTCTATTCATCTGAAAAGACAAACTGGTTCCAGTTATTAATTCCTTGTTTTCTTTGTTGACAACTGCAGGTAAGACTTTTCTTACTTGGTATGGTACTAGAGCTCAATTGATCGTAACCGAGCCCGATCTGATCAAACAGATTTTGAACAATAGAGACGGAACCTTCACCAAAAGGAAGATTGATGGTGACATTAAGAAGATTTTTGGAGAAGGGCTTGTTACAAACCGTGGGGAAAAATGGGCTAAGAGCCGTAAATTGGCAGACCACGCTTTTCATGCTGAAAGCTTGAAGGTACGTGCCTATATATACTGTGACCAGTTTTTGTATTGGTCACGTTTTTTTTTAATTCCACACCATGTCTAAGGTGCTATAGATTGCGCATTGGTCAGTAATTGGTCACGGTGATTATCAAAACAGTCACCAATACCTGTGTCTCAACGTCAATTGGTCACGGTTTTAGCTTAAATTGTGACTACATGTCTCCATAAATAGTCCATCTGTTTTTATGATTGAAGGGATTGGTTCCAACGATGATCACCGAGGTCGAAATAATGCTAGAAAGGTGGAAACATCACGAAGGCAAGGAGATCGATGTGTCGAAAGAATTTAGACTTTTAACAGCGGAAGTGATTTCGAGGACTGCTTTCGGGAGCAATTATGTGGAAGGGAAGAACATTTTCGAAATTTTAATGAAGCTGATTTCGATTTTTTCCAGAAATTTTAACAAACTGAAGTTTCCTGGTATTAGGTAAGATCATTTTACATTTATGTTAATGAGCCCGTTCCCTTTCAATTTTTGAACTACCTGCTGGAACCAGAACCAAAATGATACATCATCAGTTCTGGTTCTTGTCAATTCTGTCTCCAGTTTTCAAATAGGTGGAACAGGAAACAGGATACCCTTTTGGTCTATTTTGGGGGGTATATTTGTTCTGACTTCAATAGAAATTGATGTGCAAACACAAACGATACAAAAATTGATAGGAAGAAGTAAATCAATATTTGTAAGTCAGAATCATTAGTTTGATACATTCCTGTTTCAGTTTTTAGCATCTGATTTGGATACTGAAATGTTTAGAACGAAAACCAGGATTAATTTGGTACTTATACCATTCTGTTTGCGCATATATACTTGTGTTAATTTTTATTCAATGTGATGGAAATTTGTCTAGAACACGCGACGACATCGAATCAGACAAACTCGAAGAAGAAATGCGTAACTCTATCTTAAAGATAATAAAGAAAAGAGAAGAAAGGATGAAGATGGGAGACTTAGATGGATATGGAAATGATTTTCTTGGATTGCTTATAAAGGCTAATCACGAAGAGGATGAAAGCAAGAGAATTACCACACAGGATATGATTGACGAATGCAAGACATTTTACAATGCGGGTCATGAAACATCGACGAGTTTATTAGTATGGGCATGTCTTCTTCTAGCCTTCCACACAGATTGGCAAGATAAGGCAAGAAAGGAAGTGATGGATCAGTTACAGGGCCAAAAAATTCCAATTCCATATGATAATTGCCTCGCAAGATTGAAGACGGTATGTAAATTAAACTGATACTTTAGCCCAATTTTATTTTATTTTTTTTTAATTCAGCCCAACAACAACTATCGGTAGCATAGAGTTGTTAATACAAAATGGTTTATCGTTTATGTAGACTGTCAGTTCTTTTCCTCGACTGCAAAGCTCTTTGTTGGGTTTATAGAATTGATCGGCCATCTTATGAAATCGGTATCGTTGGTTTCACATAACCAATGAATAGCGGGGCCAATCTAATGAATAATTGTTGGGGACCCTAAGTATTTTTGGTATCAAAAAAGTTGATTTATTAAACTTACATTTAAGTTATATTGTTTCTTGCAGATGAACATGATCCTTCATGAATCTCTAAGGCTTTATCCTCCTGTAGTTAACATAATGAGAATAGCCACAAGAGAGGTAAAACTTGGAGAGGTTTTTGTTCCTCCAAATACAGAAGTGGTTATTCCACCTCTAGCACCTCACTATGACCCCGAAGTTTGGGGAGAAGATGTTCAGCTTTTCAAGCCAGAGAGGTTTTCAGAAGGTGTGATGAAGGCTACAAATGGCAAACTAGGGTTTGTTGCATTCAGTTCAGGACCTCGAATTTGTGCGGGTCTGAACTTCGCGATGAATGAAGCGAAGATTGCCCTAACTATGATTTTGCAACGCTACAGTTTTAGTCTCTCACCATCTTATGTACACTCTCCAATTCAAGGGCTCAGTAGTTGCCCACAATATGGAGTTCAGATCATTCTCCACCCCTTGTGATTAGTGTGAACAAAAGCTAGCTAGCGGCTTGGAGTTCAAAATTCTTATTATCTTTTTAACAACCTCAACTTAAAATTTGGATTTTACCTATGAGCCTACCTGAACTTGGGCTTAGCACCTGTATGATTGGAATGAATGTATATTTGATGTTTGATATGATATGTTTGCAAAATTTAGGTTTGTCACAAGGTTTTCGATTTTTTCCAGATACCTCCAATGCCCTAAATGAATGAGAGTAGTAATTAGATTTTTTTCGACTATGAGTTGGGAGGGTTAAACACCCAAATCCAAATACTACCCCAACTCTTTAGGAAGAATCCGACGGTCTACAAACTCTACGCTCACATCTCTCCAAAGACTACACCATTTGTTTAGGAGATCCGACCGTCTACAAATCCTACGATCACATCTCCCCCTATTCTAGGATTTGGGTAGCACGACTCAAATTCAGATTGAACCACCAATCAAATACACAACCACTGCACATAATTTTCTACTTCAAAACCCCAAGAAAAAAAAATATTCAAATATGGATTTAATATTTTACTTTTTTTTAGTAATCACAAGCTTTAACTACGGTTACGGTTTTTAAGAAAGTCGATGGTAGTACGGTTCACAAAAAAAACCGTGGTAAAAATGTATTTTACCACGCCGTATGAAATTGGCTAATTTTGAGCCCATGAAGAGCCGCATTATAACAAGCCTTGTCTTGTGCTTTGTTCCCCACCTTTTTTTTTTTAATTGACACCTACTTGGGCACTTATATTGTGTAGAAAGGTGGACGAAAATTTCCAGGCCGGCCACGAAAGAACTCGGCTCAATAGGGGGTCACATTACAACAACTAGTCCCCACACACGATATTGGGTTGGCTTTTCCTCAACAAACTCACTTTACTTTGTGAGTTGACAAATTATACGGTGCATTATTAAGTTAATCTTTTTACAAATTTACTTTGTCCTCACACACACACGTAGCGCATGTGAGTTGGTAAATTATGCGGTATATTATATGATTAACCTATTCATAAACCCTAAATTTTCCAACAAACTCACTTTGCATGTGAGTTGATAAATTATGCGGAGCATTATTTAGTTAACCGCTTCACAAACCTTCTTCCCACACAAACCATAATTTTGTTATTTTTTGTTAACAGTGCATTTATTATTTTTTGACACTGTCACATGGAACTCTCAGGAAGTGGAGATCATAGTCACAAAAAATAAGCTTTTGGATCAACTCCATGTAGTACCCACTGTTACGTAAAAATTGAGTGTAATTATTATAGAAATAAAGTTGCAGATAAGCCCACTTGGAGATGACCTATGTGTTGATGTAATCTGAACATTGAGGGGATCATCTTCACAAAAAATCAGCATTTGGATCAACTCCATGTAGCATCTACCGTTACTTATAAACTGAGTGTAATTATCTTAGAAATAAGGTTGCAGCTAGGCCCACTTGGAGACGACCCATGGTCTAATGTAATCTGAATATTAAGTAGAGTGTAAATTTAGAGTGAGTTTTAAAAGAAAAAAAAAGTTACAATCGGTATTATTAGAAATTGTGACGGAAGTGTATGATCGCTCCTATGCGGCTCGAGCCGAATAAGAGCTCCATATATTAAGTAATTAGTTAAGAGAATGAAATTTTTTGGGGCTTTTTACTTTTGGTGTCCTTGAAAAAATTATTTTTTGTTCAAGTTTAACTTCACTTTGAAATGGTATAATGGTCATTTTGGCCCCTAAAAAAAGGATAAATTAGTAACTTTATTCTCACCAAAACATAACCGTTTCACTTTTGGAAAGGAAATTAAATATCTTTCATCATTTTCTCTCACTTTCTCTCTCCCTGAATTATCCCTAAAATCTCAATTTTCATCTTTCTCTTGATCGAGCAATAGTTATTTGCATTTTTTAGTGTTTTTTTTTTAAATTATTTTTGTAATTAATTGCATTAATAGTTTATCACAAAATCAGGGTAAAGAATAAACCTAATGTGAGAAATACGTGCAACGCACATGCAAAACGCTTGTATTAAGTAATCAAAATAAAATCATAAACCTAACAATTAAGTTGCGCGGCATTGTTTAATTTAACTATAGCCCACGTGTCGGTATGATTCATCCATAGAAAATCTTCCCCCTTCAAGGTCACTGATAGGTTCGTTGGTGAGTCACGTGAATTGTTCTGAAATCTGAGGTGGCGTTTGTTTTTTCTGAATCTGAATCTGAGACTACTTGAGTCATCTGGATCTGAGATCATCTGGATCTGACTTGTTTGAATTTAAGTTTGTTTTTTTTTCATCGGAATTATTTTAATAAATTATGTTCGACTGACTTTTTGACATTTTACCCTTATTTATACTATTATCACATGTCATGCTCTCATCCGATATAGCTGATGTGTCGAACTCTTAAGCTAATCCCTCTCGCGTATTCTCTCTAAGAAACACTTAATTATTGTCAACAAATCTCTCTTATTATAGTAACAAGTTTCTTTAAGAAAAAATTGACTTTTCTTGGAACAAGGTACACAAGGTATCACGAAAAAAAAAATAGAAGTAAAAATGTAACAAAAAAAAATAAAAATTAAACAATGTTTATTTAGAAAGAAGTGAAAAAAAAAAGATTAAAAGAACTAGCTCATATGCCTCGCACGGGCATATTAAGACTAGCTTAAAACAGACCATGAGATCATTTTTACATGGTTGGGGAATTCGGTCATTTAAAAATAAATGGAGGAGAAAATTGTAAAAAAGAGTGACTCAGCACTCAGATAAACTTTTCAGTACAAAATTTTCACTGACTCAAATCAACCCTTTTTCAGACCTTTTGCTGAGTCATAATTTGACTCAAACACTTCAAATAAAAAAATAAACAATCTGAAATCTAACTCGGCGCAATTTAGACCCCGAGTCAAATTCAAACATGGTTTTCAGAAAAAAAAAAAAAAAAAAAAAAAACAAACAAACAAACAAACAAACAAACAAGCTCTGAATATATTTTGTACTATGATACTATGTTCCCTGGACTCATCCAACCTTCAATAATCCCACTCCTAACTAATGCCACGTGGAGTATCCTTTCCTGGCCCACTCATCCATCCATTGGTTAATCCACACCTTGTCAACTTTGTAAATCAGACATTCTATATTTGTTGGTTGTTCAAGCCCTTCAAATAAACAATTCATTCTTAAACAAATCAGATTTGGTGGGAGCATTAATGTTAGGTCAGTGTGTTGATATTAACCCCCAACCTGAATGGCATTTATGTCATTTGCATTACCTTCCCAATGCAAGTGGGGATTACAAAATTACAAATTCAAAACAAAAGCTTATCATCTCAGATCAGCATCTGATGATGTTGCAAATGCAGGTCTATCATATTTCTCTCTCTAACATTTTTAAACCCAAAAATTAAGTACTATTGGTCTTCCCTTTCATCATCAATAACAGAAACAGAGGAGAATGAATTTTTAGATGTTTTTGAGTTCTAACAGAAGACATGGCTAGTGTGGGACTGATCTTAACATTTTTGGTTGTTTCAACTTCTTTCTCTCTCTACCTTCTCTTATGCCTCACCAAATTCCTTTACAAAGTATGGTTCAATCCAATTCATATTCAAAGTGTGCTCAGTTCACAAGGAATCAAAGGCCCTCCTTACAGATTCTACCATGGAAACACCAAACAGGTCTTCAACATGAGAAGAGAAATCATGAGCAGACCCATGGAGTACTTATCACATGATATCTTCCCTAAGATGCAACCTCACATTCATTCATGGATCAAATTATATGGTAAACACAATCTCATCTAAACTAGTTTATTATCGTTCCGGTTTTATTCATGAGAAAAGAAAAAAAAAAAAAAAATAATGGTTCCAATGTTATTGAAACCAGATTTCTATATATGTTGGCAACAGGTCAGAATTTTCTTACTTGGTTTGGTACTAGACCTCAATTGATAGTAACTGATCCCGATCTGATCAAAGAAGTTTTGAACAATAGAGATGGCATGTTTACTAAAAGGAAGGCGGACGGTTACATAAAGAAGATGTTTGGAGATGGACTAGTTATGACCCAAGGTGAAAAATGGGCTAGGCAACGTAAATTGGCTAACCAAAAACTTGAAGGTAAAATTGCCATAATTACTATCTTTTCGATCCATAATTGCATTGATCCTACTAAATCATATTACAAGTCATGTCTTTTATAGATTTTAAATTTTTGTGATTGAAGGGAATGGTTCCGGACATGATCGCCGCAGTTGAAACAATGCTAGAGAGATGGAAACATCAAGAAGGCAAGGAGATCGAGGTGTTCAAAGAATTTAAACTTTTAACATCTGAAGTGATTTCTAGGACTGCTTTTGGGAGCAATTATTTGGAAGGGAAGAATATTTTCGAGATGTTAGCGAAGCTTAGTTCGATGTTTTCAACAAATTATTCTACAATAACCGGTTTTCGGTAAGCTCGTATTTTACATTCAAATTTAGTACTAGTTAATTTACTTTTATATGAGAACCTAACGACAAGTTCATAATTTTCATGGTGATGTAAAAACTACTAGAACGCGTGATGAGATCGAATCAGACAAACTTGATGAAGAAATACGTAAGTCGATCTTGAAGATAATAAGGAGACGAGAAGAAAAGATAGAGATGGGTGAGTTGGATGACTATGGTAGTGATTATCTTGGATTGCTTATAAAAGCTAACCATGAATCAGACGAAAGCAAGAGGATTACCTTGGAGGATATGATCGATGAATGCAAGACTTTATACATTTCGGGTCATGAAACAACGACGAGTTTACTAGTATGGACATGTCTACTTCCAGCCATTCATACAGATTGGCAAGATAAGGCAAGAAAAGAGGTGATTGATCATTTAAACGGCGAAAAGAATCCAAATCCAGATGATAATTGTCTAGCAAGATTAAAGACGGTAAGTTAATCGAATATAAAAATGTTAGAACTAAGAAAACTTTTCTTTCAAAACTATTGTAGATTGATTAGTTTTCTATGGAAATATGAAGTTTATGTATTTAGAAAACTAAATTAAGAATATTGATTATGAGAATTTTCATGTGTCCTTGCAGATGAACATGATCATTAACGAAACTCTAAGGCTTTATCCTCCTGTAGTAATGGCGTTTAGAATAGTTGAAAGAGAGGCAAGACTTGGAGAGATCATTCTTCCCCCAAATACAGAAGTGATTATTCCAACTCTGGCACCTCACCATGACCTAGAAATTTGGGGAGAAGATGTTCAGCTTTTCAAACCAGAGAGGTTTTCAGATGGTGTAATGAAGGCTACAAACAACAAACCGGGGTTTCTTCCGTTCGGTTCAGGACCTCGAATTTGTGTAGGTATGAACTTTGCGATGAACGAAGCAAAGATTGCCCTAACCATGATTCTGCAAAGATACAGTTTCACTCTCTCCCCTGCTTATGTACACTCTCCAATGCATGGCCTCACTAATTTTCCACAACATGGAGTTCAGATAATCTTCAACCCATTGTGATTTGTAAACAGAAGCCTGGTTACTAACTGTTGTTTATTATGTTCTTGTGATTTGTATATTAGGGTTGGGATCTGTTGAGACGCAAAATGGTAAAATTATACATGACCATACTGATCCACATAAAAAGAAGAGAAGGGCTGTTGTTAGGGGTAAATGATCTTTTATGATGAGAGAGCTGCAACTTATAACCAACAGAAGCTGTGAGGTTGTGTTGTTTTGCTCCTTACTGAGAACAGCAACTGTTTATGAAATTTCGAGGTGGATATCTTCAATGAAGTATTTCTCCAAATATATTGTGTGTTCTATACAGTAAAGGGTTTCTACACATGCATAAACAATGGTTAATCAGTAACTTCGAATCTTGCTCTCTTTGTGACTAAAAACAGCAAACTAAAATTGAGATTTGACCTATCTTGATGTATCAGAACATCACAGCTACTCTAAGCTATACATGAATGATTTTCTTTCTACAAGGTGATTGCTTCCTATGATCAATTCAATGGCCTTCTGTAGTAGAAATTCTAACCGGAAGCCACAACAAAAATGAGCGGATTAGCCGCAAATGATCAATTTTTCAAAACAGTTCCATGTCAGTATTTCCTTGTCATGATGCTGGAAGGAGCTTCTCCTTTGACCGAGAAATAAGCTTAAATTTTTCCTCTGCTTCAACTTGCTGGCGGAGATCAGTTCTTGATGCTCGATCTGGATGGAATCTTAACAAGGCCTTTTTGTAAGCTGCATGTACCTGCAATGATCATCAACATCACTAAAATTAAGAAACAGTAAATGGGAAAACTTAAATTGATAATTTGAATATTTTTTCTGTATCTTTGTATAACAATGGGTCGAAAAACTAAGAAATTTTCACTAGCAAGGAGTTTGAAAATCTTAACTGTACAAAAGGATAAAGAATAAATTCATGAACAGGGGCATGATTTCAGACTTGCAATAACATTCATAACAATCTTTAAAGTACTGTAATGATAACATTGAAGTGTTCAACGGCACGGGCAAACCCCTGATGTTAGCAAAGTAATTAACTCATCCTCAGAAACACCAAAAAAAATGTAGTAGCATGGAACACATGCAACTGACCTCATTTGGCATGGGACAGAGGCCACCTCCTACGTGTAAGCCCAAGCCACGAAGTAGTGATGCCATATCACTATACTGCATTTCCAATTTATCGAGCTCGTTCCTTACTTCAATGCGAATGTGCTCTTTCAAGTTGATACTTTCCTCATCCTGCATTTAGCATTATTGCACATATGAATAAATAACCTTTATTACACAAATAAAGTTGTTAAAGATTTATTAAAAGAACAGAGTGCTTATGCCCTACTAAAAGGGTGCAAAGCTTTAAAAGAGTAATGCAAGAGGAGTGGAAAATGGTAGTCCTGAAGAAGGAAAACTGAAAAAAGAATACAAATTCAGACCTTCTTCTTCATTTCTCGCATTTCTTCCACCCGTTGTTTCTGCCTTCTCTCCACATCTAATAAACGGAGAGTTTCAGCCTCTTTTCTCTTCCTCAACCGCATTGCTTCTTCTGACTGCAAAAGAAAAAGCACAATGTCTGTCAGCTGAAGGTCTTTTCTCCTCTCGAAAAAGTCTTGTGCATTTTAAACTTTGGATTGCTCCAAAATTTAGTCTGCAATTCAATGCAACTTCATGCACAAAGTGAAACTAGAATATAAAAGCCTACTACATTCATCTGAAAGGCAGAAAAAACAAGAAAGGCACATGGTTGAGAATGAAGAAATGCAGCAGACAGAAGGAAACTGGGAAGATAAGGTAACCTGCTTCTATAAATGTTTCAAGTACCTTCTACTTCAGAGAAAACAATAAATAAAAAATATTGAGATGCAGCTAGTTGAGGGTATAAATAGAAACCTGGATTCGTAACTGCGGCTGACTGGATGCACATTCTTGATCATGCATCAAGGAATTCCGTTCATCCTTCGGTTGAGAACTGCACAGATTTTCAAGCATTGGCTCCTCTTCATCCCTAAAATAAATTCTCCCATGTTTGATCTTTTCCTCATCTCCTTGAACGTAACACATTGATTGTTCCCTATTAATTGATTCTTCTTTTCGCTCAGAACAAATCTTGACATTAAAAATCTCCATTTCATCATATGGTTGAGTGTTGAACAACGACGGTTCTTCAAAAAATGGATGCTCCTCCTCAAAAATTTCTCTTCTGTACTCTGTGTCATTTGGCAATTGTGTGTGTTGCAAAGAAGGTTCTCGAAAAATTCCTTCAACTTCATCCCATGAAAGAGCACTGTCCCGAGTAATCTCTGTTTCATCCAACTGATGGCTGTTGAAAAAATAATGCCCTTTATGCGAGAAACTAGTGTTCTTGTGATTAAAGCATGTTTTCTTCCCTCGCTGAGTGTGAAATGAACAAGATTCTGCGGGAATATTTTCCTCTTTTTCCTTAAAAGAATGCCTACCATAATTAAATTGTATGTGACCATCTCCGGTGGACCCAAAAGGTCTTCCAGGAACTTGTTTTCTATCCCGAAAACTAGCTCCATTACAATTAATACCCGATTCACTTTCCAATTCAGTACCACAGTAAGAAGGTCGTTTTGGGGGTGTTTTTCCTCTTGACCACCCACCACCCTCCTTGTGAGAAAATTGTGACTTATTCGAGGATTGACTTTTGCAACAAGAAGGACTACTCCGGTCTGCAGTTTGAGCTGAATCTCCAATAGGATTATTTTCATCCAGATCAAGAAAAGGGTCTTCTATAATGTCAGCACCAGTGGCTTTAGAGGTAGATCTGCCTTCTTTTCCCTCGTCTGAATCGCTTGAACTGGAGCAAGTTGGTGCTCCTCCATGATGTTCAGCCGTGTTTTCTACATCTTTTTGGGTGTCACTATTGAATCCAGAGGCATTAACCTGGTCCTGCAAACCAGTCTGGCCATTTGGGGCATCCTCATACATTTTCTTTCTCAAAGCAGCTTTTTCCCATTGCTCACGGATTTTTCCATCAGAACCTACCATAATCTCGCAATCTGAATCGTCACTTTGAGATGAACTACTCTGGTGGTCAGAATCGTCACCTTCAGATGAACTACTCTCACAGTCAGGATTAAAACCAAAATGATTTCCAAAGAGACTTCCTCCATAGTAGGTTGGCTTCCACTTTGACATGTTTCTCCAAATAAAGTCGCATTCATAACCATCCGATTCTTCAGCACCAGCTTCATTATCATTTCCAGAACTGAAATCTTCTTCATCATCATCAATGCTTATAATAGTAATACTCATTGGTTGCAGTTTATTGTCTTTCCTCACTACATCGGAATCATCAAGTCTTTGTTTAGAAGATTCTGAAACATCGGCAATGCTAGCAGTATGAGAGTCATCATTGTCAACATCAATTACGACCACATCTTCACTTTGACTTTTCCCATTACAACTGTCTAGGGTCCTCCTCCCAAACTGAGTTCTTGGTTGAGATTGACCACGAGACATGGTCGTGGGAATTCTACAAACTCAATTTCTAATCAACTACAGGAAGATTATTGAGAGATACCGTATCTTCGTATACTTGAATGGTGACAATCCCAATTTATTGAATCATCGTGTAAAGTGTAGTTGAGGATCTGAACAAACAAAAAGTAAGAAGAATCATCAAAAAGAACATGATGAGCTGAATTGTAAAGACAAAGATAAGAAAATGGAGTGTACAAAAAAAAAAAAAAAAAAAAAACCCAAACTGAAAAATTCGTGCTTTCTAAAACTATAACAAAAAGAGAACTAGCATTTATTCAGTTCCATAATTGTTGACATATATAGAAATTTAGAGATAACTACACAAAAAAAAAAAATCATAATTGATAAGAAGCAAAGCCAGAACATGAAATCGTGACAAGAATTAACAAAAGGAAACAGCTTTTTAAAAACTCTCTTTATGTTTGTTACCAGATGAAACCATCAAAACTTCAATGACCCAAATACTCGGAAGCCCAAATTGTGTCATAAACAAAACCCTAATTTCCCTACACAACAAGTAAGAATTCAAAATCATAAAATAATTCAAACAGAGTTGCAAATAAAATAAAAAACTCCAAAGCCCTAGATGTCTAAACCCGAATACCTGAAATTCTCCTGAATAATTACAACTGAAAGCATCATAAAATCCAATAGTGTTTGCTTCCATTAGCACTAATCATCTATCTGCTCGAACCAAGAAAATGAAAACCCTAAATAGACCAAAAGATTTCGAGGAGAATATAAGAAAATTGCACTTCTAGGTCAAACAAAAGCGAATTTAGAAAGCATTTGTACTCGATTAAAAAGAATTTAGAAACCATTTCTCACAATAATTAGGTTTCAACTTTCAATTATAACTCGAAAATGGAAAGTTCGGATTTACCTCTCCCCCTTCTCCCGCGCGATTGATGTCTGTACGGTAAAACTCGCGTTGTGCGTATTGCGCACGTTGCTACAGTTGATGTTGTTTGCGCCCATAGAACTTTCTTCCCACCCATATTAACCCAAAAAAAAAAACAATTATGTTTTTTAAAAGAGTGGTTATCAGGCCCCTCTTTATTGCACCCCAACTAGGCCCGAAATTTTTTGAGCTCATGGAAATGTTTTATAGGGGCTAAATTTTGGAGAAGATATTATCTTCATTATTTATATCATCATATCTGAAAATCAACCTATTTTAGAATTTCTAACCCCCTCAAATCAATCCTTAGAAATTTGAGATGTTTTATACTTTTATTTTTACTATTGATTTTTTATAGAAGTGAGGAGAACATCCTCTTCAAAAGTTAGTTCCTGGATCATCTCCATATAAACTCTACAAAATGTGGGGATTAGATGGGGCACAGTAAGGAGGGGCTTAATATCCCAACTCTTTTTTAAAATACAGAATTAGGAAAAAAAAAATCTTCTTATTTTTTTTGTCCTTTGTTTATGCACATAGAACAAAGCTTCTTTTTTTTTTTGGTTAATGTAATTTTCACTACATTACAATTTACAACTTGTTAAATTCAAGATATTGACTTTACATGCATTCTTTTTATTTCTTGAATTTTCTTCTTTTTTTTTTTTGTCAAGCATTCTACAATCTTTTGTTGCCAGAGCCTCGCAAATTACAATTTGCATTGTAAAATAGGTGTTTTTTTTTTAATTTGCGGAGCAACACTAAAAAAACAAAGGAGGGACTAAACTCATAAAATTTTAATACTCTTTCATGTTCCTATAAGATTGTTAAAGCAAGCTCTTTAGCCCAATTGTCTGAAAAGTCCTAGTCAATGAGTTAGAAGTATAGGAGACAGGAAATTTTTTAATAAGTTCTCAATATCTCAAATATTATAACCTACCCCAAATGAATTACATGTATGAAACATGACTTTACATCATTTTCATACAATTAATTTTAAAAACAATAATAATATTTTTTAATTTTTGTGTTTTATTATTATTTTTTTCCAAAACTTTGAAGTTTGAACCGACCTTGACTTGCAAACCCAAATCATACTCGAATTGCTAAGAATTCAAAAAATTGCAAAGGTATAATATGGTTTGCAAGTTTTGCATGCTTGTGAATGAATAATCGTCAAATATATCACAAAAAACAATAGCAAAAGCCTAGTCAAATAACATGTGTAGTCATATTTGGTCATAGCAACCATCTCATCTTTGGACCTGTCTGTCTCCATCTGACTACGATGTTTAACTGATCTCTTTGTTCTTCTAGGACTTGAAGATCAATAATTGAAGTCACGCGGTCGCCGCCGCCCCACCATCAGCAGATCAATCCCTTACGATCCTTTTAGAACAATGAAGAACTTTAAACTCGCGAAGTTAGAGCAGTCAAAGATTTGGATCACTGCCCAGAATGCGCAATTTTTCCAACCATTACGGAACTTTTCAATGAAAAAAACTCAGTCAAATACACTATTAAGTCTTGCAATCAACGCACCAGAACTCAAAAAGATTTAAACTTCAGAACAACCAAAGAAAAATATGATTTACAGCAAATAAGATTGAAAAGAATTTGATTATGTACAAAGGACTGTGGTGCTATAACTTTTGAATCCAATATTACAACATTACTTGGCAAGCCCAATGGTCATCAACGCGTGTAAGTTACAGCTAGAGTTCCCTGAACAATTTTCAACATATTTGCTTCCCCGGTTACCCTCAGTAACAAATGCTGAACAGGGGGACAAAAGCTTGAATTTTTACAGATGGCTCTGGCTTCTGTTTCTACTTCTATCACTTTGGCAGACTTGATTGATGGAATTTACACAGTGGGAACTGAAAAATCAATTTGGTATATATCCAGATCTCTTCCTCCTCACGAATAGGGTCTAATTAACCCGAAATTACAAAGTGATCTGGACTTGAAGAGACCACCGAAGAGAAACCTTGTAGGAGATTCTTGTGGAGGAGAATTGAAGTACTCTGAGCTGCCTTTGACTTGGAGAATTGTCTGGCCGATTGTTTGCCTGATGGAATCGATTATCTTAGCATCAACAGGATTTCCAGCCACATCCCGGACATAGAAGGTGTTAATGGCTCTGCCTGCTCTAGTAGTCACTTCTGCCCTTGTGACAGATAGGCTGTTCTCACGGAAGATGCGAGTGACATCAGATAACAACCCAACCCTGTCAGATGTGCACAACTCTAGCTTCAATCCCTGTGAAAATGTTCAAAAGTGTCCAATCAAAAAAAAAAAAAAAAAGTTTGAAAATGAATGATAAAAAAGTTTAAGATAGGCAATGATAGATAAAGCTATAAAGACTGAAGCAGATATATACTACTGACAGTGCAACAAGTTAGATTATATGCTTGCCAAGGTAAACAACACATGAACCCTAACTTGTATAAAAGACCACTTGAAGCCATGGATTCAGACTCTGAACATATAGAAGGTTGGGAGACTGACCTACAAGGAGCTAGCCGTACTAATCAATTAATTTGGATTTTTTAAGGCTAATTACAAGTTCAAACTTCAAAACATGCACATTAAGAGAATTTCCCAAAAAAGTTTCAGTAAATTTCGTAACCTTGCTTATGATGAACTAAGAAGAAATTCCTTCGACAAAAAGAATGAATGACTAAAAACTTTCCTCTCAAAGCTTTGCAGTAGCTGGAATAAAAAACTGGTGTCCTAAGCATTTATATCTTGAGATATGATTACAATCTCATTCTAAAAAATAAGTATTCAGGTCAATAGCGCTACATATATCAAATACAGTGAGTAACAGAAAAAACAGAACAAAAGGAATAGTCCTTACATCAGATACTCTTCTCTCTATAGCTGCTTCTAGACACTGGATCAGTCTTTGTCTTTCTGCTTCTGATTTGACAGGAAACCCATCCAAATGCCTGATACAGTATTCCTTCAAGATTGAACAGAAAGAAAATCAAGCTAAGGATAACATATTCCTTTAGGAAACTTCATAAGCAAAATGCTAGTTAAACACACAACTAAATGCATAAAAGAAATTAAGAATAGATATACCTGATAAGCTTCTGGCTGTTCAGCATCAATATTTGCATGGTACACCACATATGCCATATCCGTTAAAGTGCAAACCGTATCGTAAAGAAGCTTAGGTCTATCCTTGCACCGAATGGTAACCACAGAGTAGTCCTTATCATCCCAATTCACAACTGTCACACTGGGTCTGAGCTTTTCATCCAACAAATCATCATCAGATCGCTCATAATCCCTATCGGCAAACATCATCTGGTGAAGCCTTCTCGCAGTGTGGATATCCCCAAGAGAAACCACAGTTTTAGCTCCCCTGGTTTTGTTGTTACCCTTTAGTACATTGCAGAGAAGTTCCTTAATCTTGGAGAGCCTCTCTGGATCAGTAATGCCAGACCCGGTTGATTCATCGGTTACGTGCATGACAGCTGCAGCTCGGGTGTTGTGTGTCCACACTTCAGCGTTCACGACATTGCATTTCAGGTCTGTGAGTACCGCACTCACTTCGGAGAGCAGCCCTGGTCGGTCACTCCCCGTTAACTCAATTGATGTGTGGTCAGTTGCTGGTTCAACCCCAACAGATCTTTTACGCGTGGGTATAAAGTCAGAATCTGCTCCAAGAGACTGAAAGAGGAAATCTAAACATAAGATGGGTACGCTCAAAAAACTGCAAAGTAATAAGATATCAGCAGGTTACCCACCTTACGAATATAATCCAGTATTCCTTCATCTCTAAGCTTGTTCCCCTCTTGATCAGTAACGTTAAAAACTGTTGAAAAGATGCAACTAATTTTTTTTATCTAGAAGAATATAAGTGTTAAAGAAAGCAATAGAGTAGAAGAAAAAAAATTCTTACCATCCATAAACCATCCTCCATCAGAAGATATATAAGCTTTGGTTATTATAAGATTCAAATCTGTAAGAATTTGAACAACATCAAGAAGTATCCCATGTCTGTTTGCACTGTCCACCTTCATCACAAATTGGATATTTTTGAAAACAAGTCAGGAACAAACAAAAACCAATGAAGAAGAACCATTTAAGTACATAAAAAGCGAGAAAACAAGCTTTTACCCGTATAACCGTCGCGTTTTTGCAAGCGTCATTATCCATTTCCACACTAAAATTACCCAAAAAAAAAAGGAGCAAAACAGAGAGGATTAAATCTCTTAGAATATTTGAGTGGGTTTCAAACAGAATTTTCTTACACATCAAATTGATGAAGTACATACCTGGGTGGATTCATTCTTCTAATGAATTTCTCATACTCATCATCCATGTCCCATGAAGAGCTCAAATCAGACTCTGAACAAAGAGCCACCAATCTAAGTTAAGAAATACAATTTAAAACAGAAGAATCCCAATAGACCACATGAAATAAAACACCATTTGATGAAGAAAACAGAAAGGAAGCTATTAAGTTGATTTTTCAAAATCATCAAAAAGGGAAGAAAAAAAACAACGGGGAAGTCGTGACTTTGAAGCCAATCCAGAAAACATGAAGATTATTGAAGTACTTTAAGAACACAATGAAATATATGTAACCAAACCAATAACAGCAGCAGGGAAATCTTCAAAGTATGACTCATCAATAAATCAACAAGAATATAAAAAACTAAAGAACTCTTGAACCCATGGCTCTCAAAACACCAAGGAAGATGAGGAGAGAGAGCTTCGCAGAATAAGAAAATCTCGAGAACCCATTAAGGTTTTGCCTCATAAATACAAATTAAAGACCACAAATCGTAGGACCAGTAAGAGAAATGAAAACAACCATGTAAACTTGTGCACCAAACTATTAAAAAATAAAAAATTATAACCAGAAATCTACGGAACCCATCACCCAAAACTAAGGTAAAATAAACCAAAGCCCATGAAAATCATCACCCAGAATGAAACAATCAAAGAATGTAAATACAAACATGAAATCTACGAAACCACAAACGCCCATTCGAAGAACATATGAGGGATAAACGTGAAGAAAGAACAGGTGCATACCCATTATAGCACTTGATGATTCGTGTTGTGTGTAACTGTAGCGAAATTAATAAGAGATCTCTATAAATCACTCTACACGAAGAGACGCCTCTCCAAACAAAGGATTCCGACACGATAATCCAAAAAAATTAACAACCTTAACAGTACGAAAACAGCGCTATTTCTCGAAGAAACTGTGTCCTCTGTGCTCCTTCCTGCTCTCACTTCTTGAATCTCAGTTTCGAAGTTGGCTTTAAAACTTAAAAAGAGGATCCGAAATCTAAACCCCCAAACAAACCCCTACCTGGAATTAGCAGCGCATGTTAGCAACAACCATGACTAGGGCGACTTTGGCACTTTGGTTTAGGCTAAAATGAGCTAATAAGTGTTTGGTTTTATCAAATTTGAATTAAACACGTGTTAGCGGAAAACCAATCTCCTAAGTTTGCGGGGAACCGATTAAATGCACTTCCTTTGTAACGGTTTTGAGAGTTGAATAGAGTCTTTAAAGACAAATTAGAGAGAAAGTCAGATAAACCGATGCTGGTTGAACGTTTTTTTTTACCATTTTACCGTTTCGAGAGGATAAGGTCGAAAAACAGTTTGAGACCATTTCACTATTGGCAGGTTTTGCTGTACTACGTAGAGTTTGCCACACCCTCTAATTGTCATTTCATTGCAATTATTATTTTGGCTAATGAATTTTCGCAAAAATTCACTAGATACCAAGCGCAGACCTAGTTAATAAGTTCTTAACGTTGTGCTCACTTAGGTGGCAATGACCCAAATCCTTACTGGACTTAGCTTGTCTATTCCAACTTATCAGCCTATAACCCCACTTGTCCAAAGGATTCGGAGCCAATGCCGCAAAATCCTTAGTGATTGCATGTAGCATTCATATGAAGATGATCTGCTTATTATATTGCAATGCCCAAAGTCTTTTAGGCTTAGGGTCGTATGAAGATGATCAAATGGATGAGTTTTAGTGAGGATGACCAACTTACAGTGTATATCATGCTCTTCAAAATTAAATCAATTTAAAATTTGTAACTTTATCAAAAATTTGGGTGATTTATTGGTCCTCCAACTTTTTTATTTTAAACTAACTTTTGACGGAGTTAAAAGTTTAGAACTATGAAATTTTATATAGAATGATCTATATGGTAAGTATATCATCCACGCACACCTTTGAATTATATACCTTTTGTAACTCCCACAATTTTGTTAAGTACAGTTGGACATTCTAATAATGGACAGAATATCCTCTTCATCAGATATGATGGATGATTTGTAGCCATTGATTAAAATCATTTCTACATATTTTTCGGAGGAAATTTCTATATGGCTGTCAAATTTTCACAACCAGAGATTTATGGTTTGTTTAGATGAGGAATTTTAAGTAGGAATTTTGGGAGACCAGGTATTTGATAGAAAACTAGTTAGATTTATAATATAATTTTTAACTAGTTTTCCATCAAATATCTGGTACTCACAAAATCTCTACTTAAAATCTTCATCCAAACAAACCACCAGAAGAAAATGAATCTAATACAATATTGGTGATTTTTTTTAGGTGATGTAAAGTCGAATATGATGAGGGGGCCAAAGTTGTTGAATAAATGGGGATCCAAATAGATATGCAAACGTGTGAATGAGTCAGATTAGCTTTACCTCGTGGTGCGCAAACGCACACGCATCCACGCGTGTCTTACGGCTCGTGCTGGAGACTCATGTCCCCCTCACGTGATTTCCTGACTCACAACTATTACAACCATTTTAGGTTCATCTGATAAACTTTGGAAGTTTGAAAATACGAAATTTATCTCTGTGGGGTTTAATATATATTCGAAATTGGTTGATTGAATTGGTATTAGTATTTTTTTATTATTTTTGTTTAAAAGGTGAGCCTCTTATTCTTTGGTAGAAATGGGAGTATTGTCTGAATTATATGATTTAGAAACATCGCTAGTATTAGGTAAGGATTGAGTATTAAACTATTATAAACGTACAAATATTGAAGAAAAAGTCGCTCACGAAAAAAACACCTCAAACAAAGACCTACTTATACATACAAATATATGAATATTGCAACATACTTTAATACGATATTATATTTTAACAAAAAAATTGTGGAGCCTTAATGAAGATGATTCAAAAGTTAGATTTTTTTTAGGATGTTATCCTCACCTGATAGATCATCATATATAAAAATTAATAGGTTATAAAAGTTTTAATTCTATCAAAAGTTTATCAAAAACCAACTGTTTATAAAAACGTTTATGTTGGCGAAATAAGGAGGGACACCATACCAATGGTAATTAATACTACACCAAGAAATTTCGAACCCAAGACCTTCAAAATGCCAACTAATTGAGCAAGCGGTTATTAGTAGTGATGCTAATGAAAATTAAACTCGGGTCTAAACTATCAACAACAACAAACAATACCAATTTATCAAGTTGGCAAATGCATTCAAACTATTTTGTGTGCCATAAACACATTAATCCTGATAATTAATTATTTTACAAGTCTATCCGTCACCAGAAACAATGTGATGCTTCCATTTTAATTACTACGTAAATCATTTGACATTGAATTTTTGAGACCAGCAAAATCTCTCTATTTTTATTGTCACGTTGCTTGAGATTGTATTTTGAGACTAAAGTTTTGATATGGGTCTGTTTATTATATTCACTACCTAAAATGAATTATTTGTGCCTGGGTCTGTTTAAATTGTGGAACCCGCATCAAAATCTACGAAGATTATGAATTTTGTTATGTCAAAATCAACTAAAACTTTTTTTCTGTCTAATATAGAACAACTGATAATTTATCAGGCAGGCCTATTAAGTGCCTATGGGTCGATTAAATGTGTGACGTATTTGGTGCAGCACGTGTTCACGTGCTTTTTGTATTCAGCATCCAACTGATGGCACAAATTTTAAGGACAATGGGTTCAAATGAGCTTTAACTAACTTACCTACCAAACTACATTTCTAACTGGCTTTCTCAACCCGGCAGGCCAGGAACCCCAAGGACCAGGTTAAACCCTCTTCCTATGCTACTCATGCACGTACCTTGACGTCTCAGTCAACATTAAAGTCAAAGAGTCTGACCAGCTTCCTCCTACGTTATCACCGTTCGATGATTCTAGATGTACATAATAATAGGAAAAGCATATCTTATTTTTTGTTATAGATTTTGTTAACATGTGCCTAAGGTTTTAAGTTTGTGTTTTGTTTAGTTTTTTAAGGTTGTTCAAATTTTTTATATGTGTGTTATTTATAATATTTGGATCATATCTAAGACCTCTAACATCTTCTAGCACCACGCACATTTACTTTAGACTTTATGAATGTATGGCTGATATTTAAAGTGATTTGTTTGGAGGGTTAAATATCTCTAATTGAACTGATTTTTTGTAGATATCTTATAAATAATAATAATATTATGTTTACAAAAATTCAGTTAATTTGAAGAGCTCTAACTTGCGAAAAAAAAAAAACTTGCTCAAAAATAACCTTATCATGTGCCCGAGGGCACACGTTAGCAGGACCCGTTTGTTACCCGTTTGTTATATCAAAAAGCATGGCATGTGCTGGCATTAAGGTGTCAGCACGTGCTGGGCTCTGTTTTCTTCTGTTGAATACTTCGAAGAAGAAAAAAAAAAGCTCTCTTGGAAACCACAACACTAGGTCAAACTCAAAAGGCAATAACCCATGTGCTTCCACGGAGACAGTTCGTCGTGTTTTGACACGTGTCAGTAAGGGACGATAGGAGATCTTCATTTTAAGAGCCACCTAACGTGGACCCCACAAACAGAAATTCTATCTTTTGAGTGGTCGGTAACAGGATGCGTTTCATTAAGTTCTTGGGTATTTAGTATTATATGCATATTAGCATTAATACGATGAATTTCTTCTGGTATTTAATAGTATGTATCTATATATACAGACGCTCCGAATCTTAAGATATTTTCAATCGAACCTTTCGATGCTTTCACTCCTATTTTGCACTCTGATTACTAAGCTATTATCCGAATGAGAACCGTCTTGTTGACACATTTAAATCATATATGGACAAAGTAATCCAACCCTAACGACCATATTACCTTTTACATAATTTTGTGTAAAATATATAAAAAAAAAAACAAAGAGAATATGATTAATTAAACTAATCAAACTTTTCAATATGGGCGGGGTTTTGCTTGCAAAGGAAGCCATATATGATAGGTAGGTAAGTAGATAGTACGTGTGGGGTATGAAGATCTTCTCTTTTTGTTTTGTGGGTTACTAAGATCTGTTAGTTGGGATTGGTTGGAGAGAGAAAATAATCAAAGATATATATAGAGAAGAGAGAGAGACAGTTTTCTTTATAAAAACACCAAATCTAATTAACCCTAGCTAGCAGCAAGGTGATGAAAGGATTAAAAAGACTGGGTTGTTATAATTAAATGTTGCTTATATATGCTGGTGGTGGGTGGGATCTAGCTAGATAGATACATAGGATGAACAAGACCCACGGCCATGGATGATGCTGCCCCTGTCTGTTTCTTGCAGTATATATTTTAGAAACGACTTTCATGAGTTGAATTACTGATTTTCTGACCCCACCATGACATGAATAAGGGACCACTTTTTCGATTGAGTTTTTTTTTTGGGTGTGGTTGAAGGATTTCCTCAAAATGTTGGGAGGATGGATAAGATTGTTTGGGGATGGATTTAGTTTTGCTTGAGGAATGATCATCTAAAAATAGGTTGATATTTTTCAACCCAACCC
>MVGT01003207.1:87779-118467 GCA_002174775.1 Macleaya cordata
TCACGATCCCTCTCATCTTCATGATCGGAGATGACCCTCTCTCCCTCTCTCTCTCTACCATCTCTTTCTCTCTCTCTCCCTTTCTCACCTACAGATCTGAATTTTTTAGATCTGATTTTTTTTGCGGCGGTGGCTGGCAGCGGTGGAGAAAGAAAAAGAAAGAAAAAGAAGAAAAAGTGGCCGGCGGGGAGGTGGCCGACGGTGATGTTGTTGGTAGGGGTAGGGTGTACTTTTTAATTTTAGTGGAGTAAAGAAAGAATAGGTGTTAGGTTAGTTTGCTCCTACACTACTTTTTTTTTAGTGTTGTTATTGACACATAAGTTTTTTATTAGTTGTGGCTTACACTCAGGGTATCCATAAATCTATCATTTTTATCCCACATTTTGATTAAAAATATCCCACTTCCAAACATTTAGTTTTCTTTTTAATAATAAAAAAAATTAACCTAAAAAATTAACCTGACCTTTTTCATTCTCTTCTCCCTCTTTCATTTTTTCTTCTCTAAAACCCTAGAGCAGAAGCTGCAGAACCCACGACCCTCCCCCTCCCCCCGAGGCCAATCTTCAAATTAAGCGTTTTTTTTAATTTTGAGAGAATTCATCGAAGGAGAAGGGCGATGGCTAGGTCGAAGAGACTCAATCCACCCCCTCCACCACCGTCTGACGAAGAAGAAGGGTAGGCTTCGTTTTTCTTCTTTAATCTTCTTTTTTGCTGGATAATAATCTTTGCAACTCGTTAATCTCCATTTCAATAGTAGAGATTTCGAATCTACTAAACTGTACCTTAGTAATGATTGATTGGACTTCAACACCTAAAATTGAAGATAACTCTTCTACACTAACGCTCGCCCGTGGATGAGGGAGTCTTGATGGGAAGGCTCGGCTTCGGGAGGATGAGACTCGACACTAAGGCTCGCTTATGGATAGGGAGTCCTAGGTGCAGGACTCGGCCTCGGGCGGGTGAGTCTTTGCATTAGGACTCGTCCCTTGCATGGCCGAGTTCTGTTTGTGTACCGTAAATTTCAATCTCGTTTTTTTTTTTTTACAAAATAACAATAAAAATTTAAAAAAGATTGTGATGACAGTACCTTCGAATGATGTGATTGAGAATCATTTACGAATTTTGAGGAACCAACCGTCTCATCAATTGAGTTTTTTTACAGATCTCACTCATTAATGGAGTATTACTAGAAATAGAATCATCCTCTATGAAAATCTGTGTGAAATAAACCCTACTACATAAGGAATTTAATGCTCGGATGCTTGAGACCGAATCAACAACGAAAAATTCGTTGATGATGGAGCGAATAAATCCATTGGTGGAGTCTATTTTTCTATTTAACCTAATCTTTTAAGTTCTAATAAATACTTTTTGAATTATTAATAGGTTGAAAAATAATTTAAAAAAATAAAAAAAAGCCATCTTCAATAAAAAATATTTTTATATTAAATTGATTAAAATTAAATAAACTTAGGCCCCAACCTATAAAAAGCTTAAGTGTCAATAACAACACTCTTTTTTTTTTTAGAGAACTTTATGCCTAATACAACAACGCAACAAAAAATGTATGCAAAAAAATAAATAAATAAAAAAAATAAAACCTCAAGCCTTACCTAAAACAGGGGGCACCTCACAAAATACAATAAGGCAGGCAAAGAAAAGGAGAGGGGGGATCTTCAATTCTAATCAAATCATCTTTTTCTTATTTTCTTCTTTAATTCTTAATTAATTAACGATAACTCACTCGTGAATCGTGAGTTGATGCTGATTGGCTATCAAATTAAATATCAAAAGAGAAAATTAGAGGAGTCGTACAAATTAATGGCATTAGTACGTTAATCTGTTTGACGAAAAATGAGATGGTAGAGTTGCGCGTGTTTGAAACTCATGTTCATGATACTTGAACAAAAAGAAAAAAAAACTTCGAAATTCAACAGTAAAATAAATAAATATATTTTTAACAGATAAGTTAATTAAATGTGATGTTAAATGAGTCATTAAATGGAAATGTGTAGAGTGTAGTTCACTACCAAACTAGGATATCGAAAAGAAAACCTACCCTTTTCTTAAATAAATACAAACAATATAAAGAATGCATGGTAATGTTTGTAACATGAGTGTTTTGGTCATAAACTTAGTAATCGGAATTGTGGTATAGGTGTGACGTTCCTGCTCTGAAACCTTGCAATCCCGCTTTGAACTACGCTCTGACGCTCCCACTTTAAAAACATTTCGTAACTAGGAACATTTTTTTAATCAACTGCTTTGGCACTCCCATTCTCGCTCTGCGCTTTGGTTGTCTAGGTCATAAAAAAAGAATTGTCTTCTATAAAAAACAAAAACAAAAGAACGAAAAGAAAAAGAGGCATGCTCTTCATTTCCACTTCACTTCTACCAAACAACTTCATAAATTTATTATTGGTGTATGTTAAGGGATGCCACAATATTGTTGCATTTTCTCTCTCTAAATACCACATATGCAAAATGAATATTTGTCCTTTTCAAGTGTTAAATTTGCACCTATTTGGTAGCATCACCCCAAGCTCGCCTTAGACATGAGGGCACAGCCCACCGGGGCAAGAACTAGTACACATGGTCCAGGCCCAACTTGTTACACAGCTTCCGTGCTGCCCCACTACTTCCTCATTAAACTCTTGGTATCAGAAGATGACTCATGCAGCTGGCCTATTAGCTCAGTTGGTTAGAGCGTCGTGCTAATAACGCGAAGGTCGCAGGTTCAAGACCTGCATGGGCCACAATTATGAAAATTTTTGTTTTTTTAATTATTTTCTGCCGGTTTATTTCAGTCAAAATTTTATGAACTCAATTTCAATTCTTTTTAAGAGCAAACTGATAAAGTTTGCAGAAGTTGCTCTCCCTATTTTTGTAAATCCTCTATCTATGAGGTGTGTCCTAAACCTACCTTCTGCTTACAATTCAAAGCTCATTGCATACATGTAATCTTTGATGGTTCTTAAAGGGGCAGATGATTATCATGTCCTGTTCCTTTTTCCTTCTATATCTCCCTTCTTTATTGCAATAATAATTCTTTATCCAATCAAAAAGACAAAAGAATGTTCTATCCATGTAATAATAATCGACAATAAGAGAAGAAAAGTAGAAACAAACTTATCACAGCAAAAAACTTCTTGACTCGATCTTCCACTCCGGTCGGCAATTAGTCTTTCCCAAGTAGAATTCATAAAACCCATGCTTCTTCATCCATTATGTTTACTTTCGTTAACATAGAGCTTGTAGGCCTTATTCTGCACATCAAAGAGCGACGTAATTCCCCATTTCATCTGAAGTAGTAGTCTAGTATAGCAAAGAAAAGAGGCATTATGGGCCGACTACTAGAACCTTACTTTCCATCTGAAGTAGTAGTCTAGTATAGCATAGAACAGAGGCATTATGGGCCGACTACTAGAACCTTACTTTCAGACCTGAGAGAGCATCTTCAAAGTATCACTTGATACCAGTTGTACCTATCCCAAACCTTCCAAGTTCCATCCATTACTATTTCGAGGTAGAAATGATTTTGGTTTCCCTAGATGTGATGGGAAATCTCCCCCTCCCCCCTTCTTCTTTCTTTATGATTTTCTCTTCCATATGTAAGTAATTCATTACATATTCTAGTGGCTGGATATCCCTTGCTAACTTGAAGAGCTTTGTCGCATTGTTGTACTTATAGATGTCCAGTTAATGGAAGCAAATTTGATGATCCCTCATATTCACCTTCCTTAGTCTCAAAATGCAGAACCCTCATCCCGAGCTTATGGATAACTTTCACTAATACCTCACAGATAAAAATGTCAAGCTACGTCACCTGATTAAGTCTCATCTGTAAATTTGCTAGGTTCTGGAGCTCAGTTATTGTCCGTGTCCACAGAAACCCCAACATAAAGAAACCATATCTAGTAGTCATTCATTAAGCCTTCTAAACAAAGATCCATATTTAGAGGACACCCTTCTCAATATCATACGAAGAACATTGATCAATCAACACAATTCCATACTTCAATTTGTCTCTAGGAGAAGAGGAATTTCTTTCGTGGTATCCTGAACGAAGCTAAATCCAGGTTTCTTCTTCATGCCTCTATCTTCAATCAGTTTCCTTGTCTTCCAAGCATCCTCCCACAAGCCAGCTTGAGCATAGATTCCTGCCAATACCACATAGTTTACAGAATTTTCAGGCTCCAAATCAAAAAGATGTCTTGCTGCTACTTCTCCAAGAGACGTACTCCCATGGATTTTAGAAGCCCCCAGAATAGCCCCCCAAAGTGAGGCATTTGGCTGAACATTCATCTTGTACACCAAATCATAGGCTTCCTCCAACTGGCCTCTCCGCGCAAAAAGGTCAACCATACAAGAATAGTGCTTATCCCTTGGATTAATATTGTATTCAGTGATCATAGAATTAAAACACTCCCATCCTTTCTTTGTCAATCCAGTATGACTACAGGCAAAAAGAACAGACAAGAATGTAACATCATTTGGCTTCAAACCAATATGTTTCATCTTTTCAAATAGTTCCATTGCTTTTTCTCCATATCCATGCTTCCCATATCCAGTTATCAATGAAGTCCACGAAATAACGTTCTTCTCTCGCATCTCATCAAATGCACATTTAGTGTCCTCGATCTCCCCTGACTTAGCATACATATCAATTAGAGCATTACCCATTGCGGTATCATAATTTGGTTGGTTCTTTAACGCCAGGGCATGTATTTGCCTTCCCAAGCTCAATGATGCAATGTTGGCGCATATATTAAGCATGGAGCATAAGACAACATCATCCACTCCCATGCCCATCCGATACATGTCAAAAAATAGATCCAAGGCATCTCCACTGTACGTACCTTCACGAGCGTATCCAGTGATCAATGCAGTGCACGAGATCAGATCTTTTTCTCTCATGAAATCATATACAAGCCTCGCACTCCTCACACTTCCACATTTGGCGTAAGCATCAATCAGTGATCCATTTACAATTCCATGAGCCTGAAAACCCAAGTGAACAATGAAACCATGAATCTGATCGACCTTCGTGAATAATTTATTACCACTGCACGCTCTCAAAAGACTTCCAAAACTGAAGTGATCAGGCATCATACCTGTCAAGTTTTCTGGTATTACAATCTAGACAAATCCAGAAACGTGTATTGACAAGGGAAAAAATAGAAAGGGACATTGCAAGAAAATAAAAATAGAAAACGCAAGATTAACAGAATGTGCAGAGGTCCTAACAAAAAATCTTCACAAATATCCATGAATCAAACTAGTTGTATAATTTTACTGGTATTGTTTTAATGGGAAAAGCCAAAAGTTCAATGACACCTTAGAGAGAAACCTAATTCTTGATTTCATGAACACCAACTGCAAAGCTCTCAGGTAACCATAGCACAATTATTTAGGTCCCCAACATCCAAAGAGAATTCTCAGAAGATGGGTTCCTCAAAAAAGTTGAAAACACAGGTCTTTGAGGAATTTGCAAGTCAGAGGTGATTCCCCGAAGAAGTCTAAGACAACAATAGAGAAGAACGGTGACACGTAGAAAGTACCACTAAAAACAGTATTGCAAGTGACTTGTTCACTGTGTAGCCAACAGTTACCTCAGTATTAGCCAATTTAGAAACCATGTTTCAAATAGCATACTTGGTACTTATTCCTTTACACAGGAAACACATAATCAGCACCATCATCATCTATCCCTTCTCCTAATATTGGGTTTGCAACAAGGAACACAAGATCAAGATCAAAATGTTTGTTTTATTCCGGAATGGACTATGACTTAGTAATTTAACCATTCCAAGAGTTAACAACCACTTTAACAAAGAGAACTGGAGTTAGTGAGTTACTGGTTTGGCAGAAGTTCAAATTTTGGATAACTAACATGATATAATAGGCACAAGTTTAGGCTCATCGCATTCAATTGAAGTGTAAAGTCTTACTCATTCATCTAACTTCAAATAAGTAGGGCGGCCTAAGAATCCAAGTTCGTAAAAAGTATATGACATCAGATAATGTGACAGAACAATCACAGACAACCCAACAACCGAAAGTAATTCTCTTAAAGAAAAAAAACAATTTGAGTGAGAAGATTTAATTAATACCTTCATTCAGCATCAAACGAAACATTCCAAAGGAATCATCTGCAAGCCCCTGCAAAGCATACCCACCAATCACAGCATTCCAACAAACAACATCCCTTTTCTCCAGCTTCTCAAACAAAAACCTGGCATCCTCCATCATTCCACATTTCGAGTGAAAATCAACCAACGCACTCTGCACAAACAAATCCTCCCAAAACCTACTCTTCACAATACATCCTTGAATCTGTTTCCCTCTTTCCAAACACATCACACTAGTACATGCTCTCAAAACACTTCCATAAGTAAATTGATTCGCCTTAACACCCGACTGATGCATTACAGAGAAAAACTCAAGAGCTTCCTTCGAATACCCATTTTGAGAATAACCAGAAATCATTGCAGTCCAAGAAACAACACTTCGTTGAGGCATATTATCGAACATTAAACGAGCATTCTCAACGTCTCCAGTTTTTGCATAAAAGATTATTAATTTGGTGTTTAAATACAAATCTGAATGGAACCCATTTCTCAGTAGATGTTCGTGAACTAATCGGCCTTCTTTCTTGGCTTTTGAGTCTATGCAGAGCTGAAGAATAGGTGAGTACAGGGATGGGTCTAAGGGAACAATGGGTTCTGAATCGAGAATTTGCAGAGCTTCTTTTAATCTTCCATGCTTACATAGTGAAAGAACCTTCGATTGGAATTCAGATTGGTGGGTAACATTTGAAAAGTGGTTGGCGGTTTTTGACCAGATTCTGTTCATGGGTGCGTTAGAAATTTAGAATGCAACCCTGTAGGCGGGAAGATCTTAAAGTAATAGTATGATCAGTCGTATATATAACTTTTTTGTTTGGTTAAAAATCAAAGCGTCGATATGTCCGAGTGGTTAAGGAGACAGACTCGAAATCTGTTGGGCTTTGCCTGCGCAGGTTCGAATCCTGCTGTCGACGATTTTCTACTTTACTACGTATTAGCTATTAAAAATTATGAGGAGGTTTCTTTTACAAATGTAGAGATATATAAAAATTCGTCGACATTAATGTCAATGTAGGCTAACTGCTCGGTTGGTTAGAGTGTGTGCTAATAACGCAAAGTCGGAGGTTCGAGACCTGCATGGGCAAACTTTTTTATTTATTTATTCTGGGTTTCCACTTTCCATCCACTTCAGCTGTAGTATGTGAAAAATCATGTCTCATTCACCTATTGGCACTCGGAGAAATACTTATTTTGTTACCTTTGACTATACTTGGAGTACTGTGAGAAAGATCAATCCTCACTCTTAACAATTGGTTCCAGAATTTGTAATTCATGTTGGTACAGATCTTTCTCTAGACAAAACCATTTATTTACACCATCACAACCCTCACTGACTGGAGATGCAATTAATTCATCTTTATTAATTAATCTTTATTAATTAATCTTATATAAATCCAATCACTGTTAACATTAACATTAACTTTAATGATTCTTGGCACTCAACAAGTCCTCTACTTCTGGATCCTTGGATCAAAAGACTACCGTCACCTGCCTGCACGTCTAATATGAGCCGGTACAAGATCAACCATCGCCCTAACACAATGGTCTTAAATAAATCTCCCTCTATCTATCTATCAAATCTTCACCATGCTCTCTTTCATTACCCCACCTTGCACTTCCAAGTACAACTCCAATAGCTGTTACTCAACAAAGTTCCAATATCACCATCGTAGTGGAATTTATCATCTATCATGTCTTTGCGTCGACCGGGGGGATAACTTAAATCACCACAGAATCAGCATATCTGAAAATGCCAACAGATTTCAATACACACTTCAACTTCCATAATGCTGGCTTTCAAACCTTGAACTACAGTAAGAATCCTCATAGTGAAGCGAACAGTTCACTGACATTCTGTGTTGGAAGTGTCACAAGAGTCGGACTGTCTTCTAAAGTATGTGTCCTCAGCTTCTATGACACCCTGCATATAGAGAAAACAACAAAACCATCCGTAGATTAGTAAGCTGAAGAAATTACCAAGGCCATGAGATTTTGATACACAAACACAGATGCTCAAACCTTTAGAATTGTTATGGCAGCGTTCTTATCAAGAACCTCATTGTACTCATGGCAAGATAGAGTCTGCAGCAGCACCCAGAAACCTTGAGAATCATAGCATTCTTATGAAGTAAAGAATAAGAAATTAATATATAAGGCATTTGAAAATGACCTGAACACAGTTAGGGCAACCAGCATCTACCGCACAGCAACCTCCTGTGACAAGTTCCAAAGCAGCACCTAACAGTTCTCTGAAAAGTGGTTGTACCTAAATACACAATTCCAACATCAGTTAGCAATCTAGAGTTTCAAAAAGTTTGGTTTTCGCCTTCAACACACATTCCACAAATATATGTACCAACAATCTTCATTTTCTTTGCAAAATTCAAGGATTGACAACAATTCTGATGAAAAAGAACAAAAACAAATTTGACAACACAAGAATCACATTACAACTAGAAGCACTGAGATTTCATGTCACTTGCCTGTGCTGAAAGTCCAATCCCTCCAGGGTGCTGATCATATAATAGAATTCTTTCTGGAAAATAGCGGGTATCATGGGGATTTGCACACTCTGTAGCCATGTCAGAGGAGTTGCACTGTATAAACCTAGGTGACAATGCATCATAAGGTAGATAAAGTTAGACATGTGACCACTTAGCAATGGTTAAAAAGGATGGTAAATTGGTTTCTCCATTTTTTCGTCCAAACATTTAACTATGGGAACCACGAAGTAATAAAACTATGGTGAAAAGACATAAAAGAGTTTAAAATTCAAATTTCAAAATGAATTATTTCTAAAAAATCAAAAACAAATTACAAAAAAAATTTCTCAGTTTTTTCAACTCTCTTTTTCCAATGAAAAGGTTGAAAATTTGTCGAAGGAAAAACCAAGACTGAAAAAGCAGGCTCCATGTAGAGTGTTCTCTTTAAAAAAAAGTTGGGCATTTTCTCGTTCTTTGAGTTTTACCTCAAGAGGAACCATTATTTCACTGTGTTATCGTCTAATGACGCATCACTTTCACAAAAAGGATACCAATTATACATACAAAAAGATAGTTACTAAAATTGGGTGTTCAAATCCTACCAATCAAACAGCAGAAGCTAAATAACCAATTACTAGAAAAGTTCTATTTTGATTTTGAGTGTCATAGCTTACAAAGGGACCACATTAAGAAGAGCATGAGAAGCAGCATGCAGGCCTGCACGAAATGAGAATCCTTGAATCTCCACAGCTTTTTTGATTGATTGAGGAACTCGAATCCAAACTGCCTGCATATGAAGATAAAATAAAATTAAAGAGACCACAGGGATCAAATCATGCTTGGAAACAAAGAGGATATGAATACTGTAGGTTATAAACACTAAACAAACTGATTTGGAACCTGTGATTCATATGAATATTGAGGAAGTGAAAGTTCAACCGAGTCAATGATTTCGTTGCTTCCTCGCTGAATACGGAAGAAGCCAAACCAGGTGGTTGTTACTTTGCAAGTATGCGCCTGAGAAGTTGTTTTTGAAAGCTGGCTCTCAGAAATCTTTGC
The DNA here is from genome assembly GCA_002174775.1 of Macleaya cordata. Lineage (NCBI taxonomy): Eukaryota > Viridiplantae > Streptophyta > Magnoliopsida > Ranunculales > Papaveraceae > Macleaya > Macleaya cordata. Next base: position 97,450 of record MVGT01003207.1, read on the forward strand.
TGGGTAAGCCTAAGCAACAGGACACAAATGCAGCTGTTAAGCATTCCTTATTTCTTTATCAACTCTTAAGTTGAAATCCGTGTTTCGAAATGGCAGTCCGTGGTACTTGTGGCCAGGAATTTTTTTTAATTGCAGTGATATATATTAGTGCCGCATGCAACTTAAGGAGAATGCAGAAATATTTTAAAAAGAATAAGAAAAAAATACAGAAAAGAAAAGCAAGGGGAAAAAAAGTAAGTTGTGTGGTGTCTATGGACAGCTAAAATGAGCAAGAGCTCAACTTACCATATCCCCACCAATGACATGAATATCTGTGTAATCACGTGTCTTTGTGTAGTACTTCAAGTCAGCTTCTTGACAAAAAGCAATCTTTGCAGATAAATCTAAGATCTTCACTAGATAAGTTTTACCTTGATGCATATAAACAGCACCTTCATAAACCTGAAAGATAAAAAAGGCTCAGCCACCGAGTATACGTTTTCATGTATATGTGAGTATATAGCTAGCCAAGACTGGAACTACTGCACATTCATGAAATGATTGGAAAATCAATATAATCAACACTGCAGAGATGGCACTATTAAAATCAAAATCAGTAAAACAGGGGTAAAAAGAAAAAGTAAAGTTAGTGTCAATGTCAATGTCAATGTAGAATTAAAGAACAGTACAAGTGTAACAATCTTGAAGTCAATAGTGTCAAGGTAGCAAGAAACACAAATCAAACCGATGAATGAGAACTAATAAACTTTTCAGCGCAAAGGTATAAACTTTGAACTCATAAAAGCACTCAAAACTGTTACCTGAAAGAAAGCCTTGCTTTCCTCAATCTCTTCTAGGACTTCATTTCTTTTCTTGTCTATTAATTTGTATTTCTCAGTTTCTATTGCCCGAATGCTAATTGCATGAGAAGGTCTTTTCTGATAAACAGGAAAACAGAAAGAAAATAAAATTAAGTAACGTACAACATGCACGTATTATTCACAAAAAGGAGAAGGACAAAAAAAGAAAGAAAAACTTGCACATTGTACATTAAATTGAACAAGATTTGTCCGTGGCTACAAATAATATACCTCACGCCCGATATAACTCCATATTCTGGCAGGAGAATCACAGGTTGGATGATAACTCAGATATCCGTTATCGGTAAGTCTCAGTATCACACTTTGTAGACTGGGACCAAAATATTTCTCATCATATAGCAAACACAATGGGTGTTCAAGAGCTGCACAGACGAGGTGCTGCTCAAGCACCTACAAGAACAGGATGTCATAAACTATGTGGAGGATAAGTTCTAACCAATTTGGACCCAACATAGATACCCAAATATGAACACATTAACCACAAAGTAATTTGAGAATATATACTGAAAAAATTAATCAAAGATATTACATACCTGCTTGTTTTGAGCATCAATGTGACAACACTCGATTGGGCTTCCAAAGAGTTTCTGCGGAGATTTCATGAAGTACTGGTCAAGAGGCCCTTCAAACGCAACATATACTGCAAGAGATGGCCTTTCCCTTCTCCCAGATCTTCCAGCTTGTTGCCACAAACTAAATATCAAAATTTAGCCCCAAAATATAAAAGGATGAGAAAGAAAACAAATAAAGGAGAGTGTAATTTTACAGAGAAATATATCAACCAACGCTCAAAGTGGAAGATCATCCTCACTAACAACCATAAAAGACTGTGATTTTAGTGTGAATGTATAATTACCTTGAAACACTACCCGGAAAGCCAAGATGCAGAGTTGCATCAATGTGTCCAACATCAATACCCAGTTCAAGTGCATTTGTTGCAGCAACCCCACGAAGCTTACCAGCAAAGAATTCGCTCTCTATTCTCCTCCTATCCTGTTTTATCAGTTACACATGTTTGTGTGTGTGTTTTTTTGAGAAAGATCAGTTACACATTTTCAAAACCCTATATATTGGATTTCCCTACTTACTGTAGAACTTAAGTGGCAGATTTGTAAGAAAATGTAACAAAAGCTTCAGGCTATGAATCAAAACCTAATAAATAGAGATATTAGAAGTATACAATGTGCCATAAAAACCTTGAGAAATAGAAATTTTCATTGCATAAATGATAAATATCAGGCAACCAAGTAAGTACACAGCTTGTATTGCTGTACTTCTTGTTCCCTTTTTTTTCCCTCTTTGTTTCATTTTTCCTTTATTTTTCTCCCTTTTTCCTTTTATTGCTTTCTCCTTTTTCTTTCTTCTGCTTTTTTTTTTTCTTTTTTATGAGTGCAGGTATGAAGTGGAAAAGCAAGGCAGACATCAGAAATAAAACGAATGAAGAGATCCTACTCATAACAATAACATGCAATGCATAGACTGCCCAGTATACTTTTAAATTTTAAAGCCTCTATAATAGATCAGACTGGGATTTTCTACATAAGCATACAAAACGTACCAATACGCTACACAAGCCTCACAATGTGGGGTTCTACTTTATATTAAAACATTTAATATTTTAATTAATACAATAATAAGAATGACTTAGGACCAGATAGAGTACCCATCTCGATAATGATAAAACAATAACCACAATAACAAACCTGAGCAACGTAGCCAGCTCGATAAGCACATATGGAATCAACCAGATCAGGTGCAGTCTCCTGAAGTATCTCACGCCTGCCACAGTTTTAGAAATTAAAAGGCATCATCCTATTTCTTAAACCAAGTAAGTGATAAAAGACATCACAACAAAAGTAAGGATGGACAAATTCTTGGAAACAAATGGAAAGGTAGTGAATTAAGCCCATAAAATCAAGATGTTTTTATGCATTTTATATTTTTATATATAACTTAAGCATCCATCAGGCTGAAGTGGCATACGTATAGCATAGGACAAGTTCACTGAGTTTCCGCGTTTTACAAAAAGCAATGCAACGAAGCCCATGCTGAACCATCTCCGCAAAGAGACAGGAGACCTCAATAATCGGACTGCATAACAGAAATATGACATTAGCCACAGGGATCCTGATTCCATAAAAAATTTAATATAAATTGAGGATCCATCATATTAAGAGAATACAATAATTGTGGTATTTTCTACGAAGACTACATTAGATTATTTTGTATGATATCTTTGACACCTCATTCACTATTCAGACATCATGGATATCATGTCAGGCATGGAAAATACCATGCCTTACAAATTACCATGGTTTCAAGGAGAAACAGAATTCTCTACCTTGATCGTCTGCTGATCACTCCTCTTTCTGTAGACTTACTTGTATCACTGCTACTCCAGTTCCTTGGAACCTGTAATTAGGCTGGGTTTTAAATCCAAATAAAAAGGGGCATCCATGATACAGTGAGAAAACTTTAACAAGGATAGATACCTACAGTCTTCAAATATAAAGGAGGATTCCACAAAATAAAAAGCTTTGGACCACAGGGGCTTCCGTCATTCTGAATCAGCTCCACTGAAGGGAGGTTAGCAAGTTCCTGAAGTATTTGAAAGTTCACAAATTCATTAAGAAATACTACTTTAACTGCATGTTTTAAACTATTGTAATCCAAAACAATTTGCAACACATCATCTAAAATCTTTTCTTTCTTTTTTTCTCTTTCTTTTATGATCAACATAATAGAACACCTTAAAGTCATGGCGAATTTCTAACAAGGGCAACAAGATTGGATGTCTATCAAATATCCGATGCTTCTAAGTTTCCAAATCACTCTTCCAGCGACTTAATAAAATCACCAGCTCAAAAGTTTCTGGGAATCCCTCAAATCCTCTTTAAAATGGTAGAATCCCAGAACATCGTTTATAAGAAAGGAGCAAAAATTGAAATTCATTTTGTTTCCACAACGCATACCATAGCATGCTCACGTGGATTTGCAGAGGTTGCAGTACAAAATACGAAAGAAGGATCACTACCATACACTGCAAATAGAAGCAAAGCAGTCAATTGTTTCTTCAAAAAAACAGAGGGAAAAGGAAGCAGTAAATATGACAGATGATCACTGAATATTGATCCATCAAACAAGATATATGTACCATGAGAACAGAGCCGGCGCAGTCTCCTCAATATAAGAGCAGTATTGCATCCAAATGCTCCTTTGTAAGCATGAGCTTCATCAATGATGACAAACCTGATATAAGAAGATAGTAAAGGCAGGCCTTTAGAATAACAAGATGGATGCAGTTAATCTTTTAAGCAGAAAAGTATTGAAGATGTCGACTTGATAAAGACTACGAATCACAATTCTAACAATACTATAAGTTCACCACAGTCCTGTACAACTATAAATCAGTTTATTGAAACTTGCAAAGCAGGAAAAAAGAAAAAGAAAAAAGAAGATAAGCCATCAACATATCTGACACTACCTGAGATTTGACAAAATCCGCTGGAATTGAGCATGGAATGGCAAGATTGACATGTGCAACATATCTGGATTTGTGATCAACTGCATGAATGCCAACAAGAGTTCAGCATAAACAGGGCCCAGTGTGGAGATTAAGAAAAAGATTATCCTTGTTGGAAGCAACCTAACTTAACTAAAATACCATTCTAGCATTATCCCTGAGCCACATCCTGTTTCCTTCAGAGGTGTCACCATCGTAAACACCAATATTAAAGCCCATATCCAATCCCTCTGTCATCACCAACAAAGCTCTTAACTGATCTTGAGCTAAAGCCTGCATGGATTGACAACTTAGGTTATCCTGAATGCATCCAGAGAATCAGAATCATAAATGTCAAAACCCAAAAGAAGTGACATAAGCAAAAGAGGGAAAGAGAGAACGAAGACACTGCATATGTATCCATTTAGAGAGGATCAAAAAGAAAAGAAATCAAATAGAAAGAAAACCAGAAGTAAACTCTTCCATGTGTCAAAAATATACAAGTGACTTTATCAAAACCAAACATAGATGACTAAAACAAATTTTCCAGTAATGAACCTTTGTTGGAAATAAGTACAGAGCACAAGACAATAAATTCTGAGACAATGCTTCCAGAACTGGCAGGTTGTAGCAAAGAGATTTCCCACTGGATGTCATAGTTGCCACGACAACATTCTTCCGAGAAAGTGAAGCTTCTATTGATTCTGCCTGCAAATAATACCAAAGAGCCAGAATTCATAAACAATATACGTGGACTGAAAGAAAGATATAATTCTAGGACCACATTCATACCTGGTGGCTGTATAATTTTGAGATTCCAATCCTTCTAAGAGCACACCTTGTCGTTTCTGAGAGTTGACTCGGAATCTCCACATGAACCGCAGTTCTTGCAACTATTTCTTCAACATGAACTATCTGCATGAAATGAAATTCTGCAATATATTATCAGAACCTCCTTTTTCATTTTGCTACCTCAACTAATAACACACGAAGTGCAGAAAAAACCTGTCCATGAGACCCAGTGCCCTTTCTGAGATGTTCAACCATTTCCGCTGGTAGCAAGGGGTTTGTGTCCTGTCAACCCAGCAAGTTATCATAATTGTGTCAAGAAAAAAATAAGAAGACGAAGAAGAAGAAGACAAGACAAGACAAGACAAGACAAGACAAGACAAGAGTTGTGGATGAAAGGTTTGAGGATAATGACTAATGAGGAAAGTTCAATCTCACTACCTATAATTATTATTTCTTTTCTTGTCTTTCTTCGTTAGAAAGTATTTAACAATTAAGGTTTCAATTTCAATATATAGCTGCCAATGATACACTGACACCTGAAATAACCACAAGAACAAAGGAAGCCAGTTGAACACTGTCTTGGGAAGTGATTGTACCAAAGGGAAAAAACCTAAACATTAAAAGAGTAACATTAAGCACAGACACCTACGCAACATCTTGTTTGCACAGAGTGAGAACCTGAAGCGACAGAACAACGTCTCTTCGCACATTTTGCTTCACTCTTCTTTGAAACGGTGCCACTATCCTTCGTAGGTATGAGATCTTCCAGGGATAACAGCTTGTCCATCCTGTTTCCAGATATTGATTTACCCTGACGATCAAAATCTCTAAATAAATAACACTCCAACTACAGATTGCATAATTGATGAGCAGAAGATCCAAAACTGCAGTAAAGGCAGTAGACAAGTTCGACGCAGCTAATAATAATAATAATAAAAGACTAGTCTACAGGATTGAGAAGTTGTATCGCAATTGTTTGACTGGTACATCACACTCATGAGGCAGCTGATTCATATCTACCTTATCCAATACCAGGAACTTAGTATATAATTAGCATTTACCAAACTTCATTAACGTAGGAAAGAAGTGACATTGAGAACATACCATAAAAATTTTAACTGCCTTCCATAGATTTTCTCTGAAAGCTACCTCACGTTTCTTTATCATGTTCACAATTTTTGAGGTAGGCACCCATTCTCTAGCTATTGAACATGAAAATCAAGACAAAACAAACAAATCAGTGTGTAAGTATTTATCTAATAGAACATGGGAAAAGGAGACGAAAAAGTCAACACATTTTCAACACCTGTTCTTAAATTATTTGCTAAATCAAATTGTCCATCCACTTCTGTTGAAGAATCAACAATAACAAAGGCATCACCAAACTTTGCAGCATCACTTTTTTTATTACCAAACCTCACAACCTGAGAAGCACAAAAAACCAAAGCTACATCTAAATAAAGCAAACTTCTTGATAACAAAAGAAAGGACATATTACAGAATGCAGAAAGTTCACTTTAATTTCCAACAGAAAACACATATCATCATTGACATAAAAGATGAGAAGAATAGTCAAAAACTATAATAAAACTCTCTCATTTCAAAATAAACACGAATTGCAAATAAAAATTGGGTTAACAAGATTTTTTTACTAATTCAAGTAATTACATTTGGGCAAAGAACTGAAAGACGCTCCACATAATCAATACCAAATTCACATCCAGACTCACTAAATTTCTTCAGCACTCCCTTCAAACAACCCCGAGTAATGTCTTGACCCTGCATTAGCAGAAACCCAGACAAAGTATTTACTGAGGAAAAGATATTCATTGTTGTCTTCAACCAGGATGGACATAAGCAAGATTTTGTCCCTTCAGAACACCTATTCATTGAAAACAAACAGTTTCCAGTATTTGCATCTGATAAACAATTTACTGAATCCAAAACCTTCATCGCTCCTTTAGACCCCTCTTTATCAACAGCATTACTATTATTTCTACTCAAAGTACTGTTCAGGGCTTCATTTGAGTACCGATCCTGTCCATCGATTTTCGACCTTCTCTTACGTTTCATGTTCATAGTATTAGAATTAGAATTAGAACTTCCTTCTCCAAATTTATTCCTGTTTTGATCAATTATATTTTTCGATTGTGAAGTATGAGATAAAAATGAAAGATCTTGCTTTAGATCAGACCATGCCGAATCTGCAAAAGATGAGCTTTTTGGTGGTTCCGTGATTTGATCAGACAATTGAAGTTGCTTCTGAACTCCATCCTTCTTCGTAAAAGGAACAAGAACTATGAAATTGCTGTTTTCGATAGTGTAACTGCTTATCCGATTCCCCAAGCTCATCTTAGCACCCTTCAGACAATACAATATTTGATGTTGGAGATTGATTAGGGGTGGAGATAAAACAAATCACAGAACTAAAACCCTAACAAAAAAAATTAAAATTTGTGAATTTTACCTTGAAGAAGAGATGAAAATTGGGAGAATTTTGGGCGGGAAGAAAGATTTGCTTCAATAAAAGTTTTAGGTCTTCGATCGTACGGTTTGGAGAGATTGAAACGGTCGTGGATTCACCGGTTAGGGTTCGAACTACAACATTTCTCTCGGTCTCCGCCATCCCTTTTTTCCGGCAGAGGTTTTAGGTTTTCCGTCCTTCGTTCGTTGGGTTTCTTCGCTTGGATCGTTAAAACCCCTACAATTTTTTTTGGCGGGGAAAAGCCACGTTACATTCGTATCTTATACAAGCACGAGGTATATCGCCGTGCCTGCGGCACGGCTCAAAACCTCCGGAGAGAGAGAGAGGTAGACGAAGAAGAAGAAGCAGAGAGGAGGGCAGGGGGCTTATGAAGCAGCACAATTTATAAAAAGGACAACTGTACCCCGTCCTGAATTGTATTATAGATTACATAACTGCGAAGGGCTATGGAGCTAACCGCCTAAACAGTTGATGCAGTTCCCAAATTGGTGTGTACGTACACACAAGCTAATGAATAGATCTAGTGGACCCCACATAGTCTTAAATGAGAAAATTACTTGCTAATACACTTCTTTATAAAGTTGTTCAATTTGATGTAGGGTTCTAGTTTATAAAAAGAGCGTATGGCCACCATTGTTGGTAGGTGATGAGAATAGTTCCATATGAGATATGAGAGCTTAGCAAACTCAATATATAATGATCTTAGGCTACTCCACTCATTGCTAATTGGTTTTGAGTTGGATGCCTACAAATTTAATATGGTATTAGAGCGCATGCCTACACGTGATGAGAATAGTCTCACATGGGATATGAGAGTCTAGCAAACTCAATATATAATGATCTTGGTTCACACCACTCACAAACTTAGTAGTAGGTTGTTTACTTTTTGAGATAAAGTTAGCGGAGATTCTTATACATAAAATTAGGCTAGAAGCCCTGGTTTCTAGCTGGTTTCATGAAAAGGACGGGCACTTTTTATTGTAAATGCAGGAGCTATTTTTTATTTTTGTCTTAAAACTAACATATTTTCATACCTAAACTACCATTATATCTATTTAAAATATAAACTCTAACTACTTTTGTGTTCACAATATTGGGCTGAAAACCTTCCTTTTATAACGGTTTCATGGAGAGGTCAAGCACTTTTTCTTTTGTAAGTCAAATCCCTACTTTTTAGCGTTTTGTAAGCAAAGGAGTTCTTCTTTTATTTTAAAAATATAAAATTTTAGTACCTAAACTACCCTTTCTTTTGCTAAAAAACGTAGACTTTTAACTGTTTTTGCTTATGGGGACCGATGATATGGAAGAGAGAGAGAGAGAAAATAATGTTTTTAAAATTCAAAATGCTAAAACTTTTAATTTACAAATCAGATTTTAACAAAATTTATATTTTCTAAAAGTATTTTTCAAGATCTTCAAAATGAGACCAGACAACAATATTAAATTCAAAAAGAAAAAAAACCTTTCTAACTCGAATATACATACAAATTGCATAATAAAAAATTTAGAAATTATGCAAGTAGTAATTTGCATAAGCTATTTTGCATACTTTTGAGCATCTACACTTTTCTAAGCCTCTATACAAACAAATTACATAATAAAAACAACCCAGAAATTGCATTTGCATAGTTAAAAACCTATGTAAATTATAATTTGTATACACAAGTTGTAATTTGCATAGGTTATTTTTGTATACTTTGCTCACATGTTGCACTCACACGAATAGATATGATCCTGTTGGACCATGGAGGTTCAACCAGAGTGATTCAACTGATTCATTGGATGGATTATGTTTTAGGGCCCACATAAGGGGGCCATCTTAATAGTTTGACTTATTATTAGACCGCCACTTAGGTTGTGTTTGATAGCATTTGAATTCGATGGAAATGGGTTAGTTCCGCGGAAATAATACAAATTCCGACGTTTGCTTACATTTTTAATTCTACATAAATGGGGGTCCAGTAACTTAAAAACATGGCTAATAGTTAGTTTTTAATGTAATTCTATGGAATAGGCTTCCTTGGCCCCCCGAGGAATTAATTCCGCGGAAGTGGTGGAAATGAACCTATTTCCACGGAACCCATTAATTAGATGAACAGTAATGATTGATTTTGGCTTGTTTGATAATCAATGAATTAATTTCCAACCGTTGGATCATCTTGGGACTCACCAAAATAAGGAGAATCAATCATTAAAATCTGCATATTTGTGAGCCTCTATACAAAAGGATTGCATAGTAAAAAAAGCTAAAAAATTACGTTTTTATAGTAAAAAAAACCTATGCAAGTTGCAATTTACATACAATCTGGGTTTTTATAGCTTCGTAAATAAGTTTCTTCTGGATTTTTTAATTTTTTTTCATAATTTGGTATTCATGTCTGATATTGTTTTAAAGATCTTAAAAAATACTTTATAACAATATAAATTCTGTTCAAATCCGATTTATATTTTGAAAGTTATAGCCATTTTATGTTCAAATTCATTAATTTGGATTTACTAGCGTGCACCATTTTTATTCAGCTTATGGTTTGTTCATCTTTTTGCATCGTGTTAATGTGTGCCGAGGACTGTCCGTGCATAAAAAAAAAAGGTTGTCCTCCACGTCAAATTTTTTCCCATGCAAGGACATCCTGCTCATTTTCTGTTTTTGTTTTGTATAGAGTGGTGACATGGTAGAAAGAGACAATAATGCTTTTTAAAATTCAAAATACTATAACTTTTTATCATAAATCGAATTATAGTAAAATTTATATTTTTGGAAAGCATTTTTCAAGATCTTCAAAATGAGACCAGACAACAATATCAAATTCAAAAAGAAAAAAAACTTTTGTAACTCAACTATTCAAATAGATTGTATAATAAAAATATAAAAATTATGCAAGTTGTAATTTGCATAAGCTATTTCGCTTACTTTTGAGCATCTGCACGTTTTTAACCCTCTATACAAACAGATTGCATAATAAAAAAATTAGAAATTGCATTTGCACAGCTAAATGCAAGTTGGAATTTGGATAGGCAATTTTTACATATTTTGAGCATCTACACATTTTTAAGCCTCTAAACAAATAAATTGCATAGTAAAAAAAACCTATGTAAGTTGTAATTTGCATACAATTTGGATTTTTATAGCTTCGTAAATGAGTTTTTTTAGATTTTTTTTAATTTGATATTCATGTCTGATCCTGTTTTAAAGATCTTGAAAAATGCTTTCCAACGGTATAAATTTTGTTCAAATCTGATTATATTTTAAAAGTTATGGTCATTTTTATGTTAAAATTCATTAAAAGAAGTTTGCTAACATGCACCACTATTATTCAGAAGAGGGTTTTTCTATCTTTTTGCACCGCGCTAACGTGCACCGTGGACTATGCGTGCATAAAAAAAAGTCATCCCCGTCATTTTTTTTCCATGCAAGGGTATTTGACTCATATTCTGATTTTTGTTACCTTTTGGGTCAATAATAAACCCTATTTTATCTTAATAAACTATTATAGTTTTGCTTCCTTATTACAGTTTGCATCATAACACACTCGATCTTATTCCTACACCTCATCTACACTTATTATAGGGCCCAAGCATAGAGATGATCTAGAGGCTAATTTATTTTAAAGATATTTTCTTCACTATTGAGATCGTCCTCACTAAAAATCATATTATTCTAAAACTCTTAACCCTATCAATCATTTAATGAATTTTATGCTTTTTGAATTTAGCATCAATTTCGACAGACTACTAATTTTTTATAGAGTAAAAAGTTTTAAAACAATGTTATTTTTAGTGAAAATGATCTCAATGGTGAGGAGATGTTCATGGTTCAAAATCTCGTTTCATTTTGGAATGTATCGACCGTTTCATATCGATTTTTTGATAAATTGAGACGTAACAATCCGAAATATTTCAATAGATTCCGATACATTTTGATACAAATCGATACATTCTAATACAAATCAATCGATACACTAAATTCAATCATTTAACTATTAAACTATTTTTTTTACTGATTTTTTTTTAATTAGAAATGTATCCAAGTATTTCTTATTTCGTACTGTTTTTACATGTTTCGAAATTCCAATGTCCTAACCATTCGATTGAAACGAGATTTTAAACCTTGAAGATGTGCAAAAAAAAATGGTGTGTATAGTGGTTGAGTCCAAGTAAAATCTTCAATAAAAATGTTTGTGAAATCTATGTCTTTCACAATATTAGAAAGTCAATGGAAGTAGCCCACGTTGTATTTCAATTTGTGAAAGAATAAAAACATTCCGACCCAAGAGGAACAGAAAAAGGTTAATGCTTGAGGGACCGATCCCTCAATCTGTATAAAAAAACAGATTGAGGGATCGGTCCCTATAGCATCTCTCACAGAAAAATCCATAAACCTTGGGATTCCACAAAATATGGGGAGGGCTAAGTAACGTTATTACTAAGTTGTGACTTGTTAGAAATAGATTTATTTGAATTCGTTTCCAAATTGAACTAGAACTAGGTTAATACGTACTTGTATAAATAATGGAACAACTCGTTGGTTTGCCTTAGCTTCATCACTTACAACCTCCTCTTCTCCGCTAGCTATTCGTTTCTGCTTTGAGTTCTATTATTCTTCTTCATCGTCTGATCTTATTTCTTTTTACGAAACCCACAACTACAGTTGCTACTATGAATGTGAAATCTAACCACACAACTTCAAGAAGCAATCCCCACATGATCAATATCACGTCTGTCGTTACCAAACGACTGAATAACCTCAAGAAACGACTGAATAACATCAAGAAGACAATGGGGTTCTCTGCACAGCCATATAGGAAATACTCTGATTATTATTCCAGTACCCATATCGAAGAAGATGAAGAAATTTTAGAGAGACCGTTGTCGATATCATCAGAATCCATTAATAATACAATACTCCAGAGAGGCTTATTGGTGATCTACATAGGTGTAGCAGATGAAGAAACAAAGAAGTATGAAGTTCCATCCAGATACTTATCTTCACCGATGTTTCGAGCATTACTTGAGAAAAAAGATTTGAGAATTATATCAGGAAAAGTTTTAGGTATTCCTTGTGAAATTAAGTTGTTCGAGCGTGTCCGAGAACTTGTGAAGGCGAAAGAGAAGGAAACTGCATGTAGGGAGTTGAGCTACGATGAGAGGCTGTGGTCACATTTGAATCGTAGATGCGAAGAGGGTTTGAGTAGTAATCGTGGTAATTGCTTATCGAGTACGGGTAGTTTGTTTGGTGGGCAGTTTGTTTGGTGGGCAGATGAGATACAGCTGTTGCTGTTGATTTCAATCGTGTTCATTACAGGACTGAATAATCGACCCAACTTTTTTTTTTGTTCTTATTTAAGAAAATAGGTTTATCTTCTGTTTGATTTGTTGACTGATGGAGTGATAACTTCTAAAATTAATAGATATCATGCCATTTTAAATTACACTTGTAATTTTTTAACTCAAGTTTCATAATTCAGTAAGGGAGTGAGACTAGAGAGACAGAAATCACTTTTAGATCAGTTTATATATGATTGTGAACACCAATACAAGTCTCAGTAACCACTAAATAGTTGTGTATGATACCATAGCCAAATGGCTTGAAGCAACCCTCAGACAGAAGATCTTCAAAATACTAGAGGCTGTGATCATGTTAGGAACTCACATTTTCTCTTCTTCTTTTTTTTATCAATAAAAATGCTATAAGCAAGAGCAGGAACTGGCACTTTAGTTCTGAGAACGAAAGATTGAAGCCGTAACCTCGCCTCAGCTGCAATTGCTAGTGACTCCTCATCTTGGTTTTCTTTTGCAGCTGCAATAGCAGAGATATATGCCTCTCTTGCCACTTCCATTTCCTGCATCTCCCTCTCATTCATATCATCCTGAAACCAAGTTCGACGTTTCAGTCTAAATGCAAATATCAATCAACGATTTCGTCAATCCAAACAGCAACTTGTCTTGAACCTTAGATTATAGAGAATTGCCAACTATTGTTCAGCTAATCACATGGAATTTTGGTTTCAATGTTTTCAGGGATAATAACTGGACCATTAAACACTTAATACAGTTTATGGATGCAAATTTTTACGCTTCATGAATAATATTACAAAATATAACCTTTTAAACTCCGTCACTACCTTTTAGGAATCTCTAATGATCGTTCTCCCGCAAAAGCATACAAAAAGGGATTTGGCAAATTAACTTGGTGACAAACTTAAGATGTACTAATAAAAGAGATTAAGTGAATCAAAATTAAAAAGTTAAGGAACGAAAGAAGGCCCATGATCAAACATCTAAACTCTCAAGTCTTCCATAATCATGGAGCAGATTCAAAATTTTAACCACGTCACCAAAAATAACAAACCATTAAGATGAGCTTCAAAAGTATATAACAAGAAAGGAATGAGCTTACCATAGACGGAAGCTGATCGAAATGATATGGAACGGCATCATAATCCTCAGCATATGGTTTGGAGTCATTCTTTGTTAAGCCTTCGAGTAACAACATAAATGCAGAAAGCACTCTCTCTCCATGGAGTCTATATCCTCCTGTAGCTTCTCAGCTTTTCTATTAGACATCGACGCTTCCCACTGCAATTTTTCCAAGGCTGCTTGCTTGTCCGCAAGCTTGATCTGGGGAAGAAATATAAGTGCAGAGTTAGTTCTTTCAGCTAGTTGAGTTATGATTTTGTGGCAGTATGAAACTTCATAAAACACCTCTTCTGCACTCACTTTTCTATCTTGCTCAGAGTGCTCCAACAAACTAAAGACCACCTACTTTTATGAAGGTTAGAACCACCTTTTGTTATCGATGGATTAGAACCTAATTAAGTGATGTGTTGCTTAAAAAAGATATACTCTTTTGCAATAAAAATTTCGGAATATGAGGGTGCAACCATCTAAAAACGAGAGAAAGATGATGGAAAAACATAGACTTAGCTTCGGATTTCCATTTTTGTGAGAATTTCCTATTAATTTGTGGGCATTTTCAAGGTCATATTTTGGTCAAACCCACTACCCAAACTCATGAAACTAAGTTTTGGATTGTGAATCTGTTATATCCTTAGTGAGGAGATAATTTTAAAATTCTTAGTTTGTGTGGCTTGGGAAAAAATCAGTCTACCTAAGGAGGAGGGGGGTCTGGACATTAAAAATCTTCGATTGATGAATAAGGCACTTCTCTCTAAATGGTTGTGGAGATTCGGGGTCGAAACTAACAGCCTTTGGCGTATGTTGATTGCGGAGAAATATGGGGTGACGGCAAACGGTTGGGAAGCAATCCACCCGAAATCCACATATGGATGTTCAGTATGGAGAGGTATCTCGAATTTCAAAGAAGACTTTAACAAAAATATAAGATTTGAGGTAGGAAGGGGTGATTCTGTAAAGTTTTGGACCGATCCATGGTGTGATGAGATGCCTTTGTTTCTATCATACCCAAGACAGTTCCAAGTGTCAATGAAGAAGGAAGCCTTTGTGGCCGATTGTGTGGTAGTGGTGGGAGAATCAACGACATGGGACCTAGGCTTCAGAAGAACATTCTATGATTGGGAGCAGGAGTCAGTGGGTAGATTGATGTCGAAAATCAACAACAGTCACATTGCGATCGATACTAAGGACACCATGGTTTGGATACCGGCGGAGAGCAAAACATTCACGGTACAATCATGCTATAAGGTCCTTCTACCAAGGTCGGAGGAGGCTTTCCCAGCTTCTGCCGTTTGGAGCACATTGGCCCCTACGAAAGTAGCCTTCACAGTATGGGCAGCCTACTTTCGCAAATTACCGACTGTGGATGCACTGAAACGAAGGGGAAGAATATGCCCAAATAGATGTGAACTATGTTACAACGAAGAAGAGACATGTGATCACATCCTCCTACACTGCAAATTCTCCTGGGAAATATGGACCTTTGTAGCTCAATCATTTAATATTCAATGGTGCCCTCCCCAGCACTTTGGACAAATCCTCGACATTTGGTCGAAGCTGAAATTGCCAAAGAAAGGTAAAAAACTCTGGCTGACCCTGCCTCATGCGGTGTGTTGGACTATCTGGAAGTGCCGCAATGATACCATCTTCAAAGACAAGGTTTTTACGGTATCCAGTGCAATCTTGGTGCTGAAGGGGATGCTTTTCTCCTGGAGCAGAAGTATGGAGTGGGCGAAAAATTATAGATTTGTTGACTTTGTTTTCAACTGGGAGGCACTAGTTCAATCTCTGTAATTTTTTAGTGGTTTTGCTGGCTGTTTCTAGGCTATGGGCTTGTACCATGTAGACTGATCGTGTATTCTCTTTGGGTTTTTCCCGTGTGCAATAAATTCATTTGTGCCTCTTCAAAAAAAAAATTCTTAGTTTATATCTTCTTGGGTCAATGGAGCAATCACCATTTTATACCCCTTCTACTTCTAGATATGTCTCAAGGCTCTCAACTATTTCATGTAAGTGCTTTTGGGTTTGTCCCACTCTCACATGGAACTGGAGAAGTCGTCGGAGACAACTTGTAAGTAGATGTTGTAGAAGCCTTGCATGTCAGGAGAGTCTATGGACTAAACCGCACAAGCAGGTGTGAATGTTCGTCTTAGTTGCAGCCGCAACACAATAGCTCGCACCCNTAGTTTTTTTAAAGTAAAAAAATAAAATAAAATAAAATAAATAATTTGGATATATATTGGGGTGTAGGTATGGCTCTATATGGTGAGAAAGAGTGGTATTTCTTCTCTCCAAGGGATAGGAAGTACCCGAACGGGTCGAGACCGAACCGGGCAGCAGGATCCGGATACTGGAAGGCAACCGGAGCGGATAAACCGATTGGGAAACCAAAAGCGGTTGGGATCAAGAAGGCCTTGGTGTTTTACGAGGGAAAGGCACCAAGGGGTGTGAAAACTAATTGGATTATGCACGAGTATAGACTTGCCGACGTTGATAGATCTGCGCATCGCAAGAAAAACAACAACAACAACAACAGCTCTTCCTCCTCAAGGGTACCTACTTCCTACTATATATATATTAGCTATATCGCCGTGCCTCCGGCACGGCTCAAAACCTTGGCCAGCAGATCTGCCGGTGGCGGTGGGAGGAAGAACCGACACAGATTGAAAAAAAAAATAAGGGGAGATGCAGAGAGGAGAAGAGAGGGTTAGCAGAGAGAGGAGAAAGGGGGCAGGCAAAGAGAGGGGAGTAGAGAGAAATCGAGAGAGAGGGGGAGCTAGCTTATCAAGCAGGACACAATTTATAAACAGGACAAATCTGCCCTCCGTCCTGAATTGTACAAACACTAGGTATATCGTCGTGCCTCCGGCATGGCTCAAAACCTTTGCGGAGGAAGGAGAGAACTGGCCAGCAGATCTGCCGGTGGCGGCGACACAGATCGAAGAAAAAAAACAGTAAGGGGAGAGGGGAGGTAGAGAGAAATCGAGAGAGAGAGAGAGAGGGCAGGGAGAGAGAGGGGGAGCCAGCTTATCAAGCAGGACACAATTTATAAATTACATAACGAAATACTGCATAGGGCTTTAGAGCTAACCGCCTCTGATACAGTTCCCAAATTGGTGCGTACGAACAAGCTAATGCATAGATTTGGTGGACCCCACATAGTCTTACGTTAGAAAATTACTTGCTAATACACTTGTTTATGGGTAAATTTTGGTTGAGGGCAAAAGTAAATGGGGTCATGGGGTTACAATAAAAAAAACTACCATTTGTCTCATCAAATTTAACCCTTGTTAACTTTAGTTAAGATAGAAGTCTTTTGAGCTTTTAGTGTACTCGATTTACGAGGTGCTTCTTTTTTCTAGGGGTGTCAATAGGTACCAAATTACCCGGAACCGAATCTGTACCGGAACCGTTTATTGCGGTTTCGAGATCTTATTTTGTGGATCTGATTAATTTCGGATCCATTTTGGATCTACCCGTTTTGGATCCGAAATTTTTCGGATCTACCCGTTTTGGATCCGAAATTTTTCGGATCTACCCGTTTTGGATCCGAAATTTTTCGGATCAACCCAACGGGTACCCAGTTCCGTATAAATATTATAATTTTATAGTTTAATCTACTATTATATAATAAATTTTTAACTTTTTTTTAATTAAAAAAGAAAATAAAAGAAACCAATGACTANGACCCGCCAGTTAAACAGATAGGGTTAGGGTTTGGCTTTTCTGACCCGTTAATAAACGGGTCAACCCGCCTAAATCTGCGGATATCCGTGACCAACCAAAGTTTTATATCTCTGTATAAATAGATTAGGATTAGGTTTGTAGTTTTAGTTGTATTAGGGTTTTAAAGATTCATTTGAGAGGGGGAATGTGAGAACAGGTAGAAGAAAGGAATGGATAGCCCCCTCCTTCGAAGGGAATCACGCCGGCGAGATTTGCATATCTATTCTTCTTCTACGTTTTGTTCTTTTGTTCTTGGTTTAAACTACTGTTTTGATTCCTTCCTCTAATTGTTTGGATTTGCTGCAACTTAACCACCCCACGGGTAGGTGTTTTAGGGTTTAGAGAGAGAAAATTTTGCCAAGCAACCATGGCAGTAGCCACTGAATTAGTTCACTGTTTTTTGTGTAAGAAAACAATCGTCAAGGTCTGGATGTCCAATTGAACTCGCCGAACCAAAGATCTACCGTTAAAAGACTTGTGAACTAATCCTCCTCGATCGTCATCGATTTTTCGGAGTCGGATTAACCGATTATGGTTTGTGGTGGTGGTCACACTTCTCAGATCTAAGCTATCAGTATGGCTAAAGCCCTAATCACTTGCTAGCAAAAGTACGTTGATGAACAATCCAAGAAGGAAATCAGGGATGCCCTTTTGATTTTTCTTTGCTATTTGTATTTGATATTGGATAATCAAAAAATTAGTATTTGGATTTTTTAGAGATTTGTAGAGATCTTAATAGTTTGGATATAATATGTTCCTGAATCGTAAGATTTTAGGGTTTTGAGTTTAATGGAGGTTGATTAGGTTTCTTTATCTTAAGTTATAGAAAAAAAAAAGGCTGCTTCTAACGCCCCTTGTGATAATAGCCATTAGGAGAATAATCTGATTTTTGTGGCTACCATCATGGGTATAAAAAATATACAAGAATCAGCTTGATTATAATTCCCTCTAATAACCCCTCACAAGATTAGTAATTCTCGGTTGAGTAACATCTTCACAGAAACATTGAATTTTAGTTTATCAGGTAGATTTTGATTCGGATTAACTCGAAGTTAAGTATTTTTTGTTGATTAATTCAAGGCTTCAACTGCTTAAAAAAAATTAGGGTCATTAGGATCACGGATAGGGCCAATCCTGTTAGAGTTAGGGTTTGTAAAAATGACCCGTTTCATAAACGAGTCAGGGTTAGGGTTTCATAATATTGACCCGTCTATCCGCTAACCTGCCTAGGGTCGACCCGCAGATGACCCGTTGCCAGGTCTACTATTATATAACAAATTTTGTGATAAACTTAATTTTATGATTGAATAGAATACGAAAAAAAATACAAATACTTTTTATATGAAAAAAGGTAAAAAATTAAAAAAATTAAAAATGCGAATCGAGTACCCGCAGGTACCCGCGGATCCTAGCAGTACCGGGTCCGGAACCACAAATTAAAGTTTTGGAACCAGAACCGGTAGGATCCGGAACCGCCTTCAGATTAACGGGACCGGATCTGGAACTTTTAGGATCCGATTTAGAACCGTCCCGTTGACACCCTACTTTTTTCTAATAACGCATTACCTTTATTGTTCAACATTTTTCCCTCTTCCTCTCTCATCTCTTATACCATGTTGATGAAATTAAACAGAATAACTGGACAAGCATGCATGCTCTTCTTCTTTGAAAAGAAAAACGGAGTAAGTGCACGATCAAATAATAAACGCTTTTATCTGCTATGTTGCCTATAAACATACAATGAATCTCCCCAAAAGCTCCTCTTTGATAAATCACCGTAATATTATTAGTGGAAAAAAAAAGTACTTATTAAATTTTTGTGATAGATCAAGAGAGACTTGATATTTAATTATTAGCCAAAAGATTGTGATCTAATTTGCATACACATGGTCGTAGGAGATATCAAATTTAAAAGAAAAAAAGAAATCAAAGTTCAATGATAACTTATATATGTAAGGAAAATAAAAATAAAAAATTGATATAAAAGAATTTAATCTCCTTTGAATATTAATTAAGTTTCATGTTTTAATTAGATTACAAATAATTTGCCACAAGGCCTTAGGCCCACAAGGTTTTTAACAATGCCACAAAGTATTAATCTAAGAATTTAATTAAGAAAAAATATATTTTGTTTGATAGGTCAAAATTGTTTCATGAACAAATTAATTATTTTTTCTTGATTAATTTGGTTAGAATTTTAAATTTCTCTACAACTAGAGAAATAAAAAAACAAAAAAGAGAAGAGAAAGTTTCTCTCCAACTTGAAATGGAAGATCAAAAGAGTTTTACTGTCTAGGAAGAAGGAAGAAAAGATGCATTAAGTGCAAGAGCAGTTTGGCATCAGGGAGAGCTACATGTTGCATGTTTAGCCGTTGAAAGCAGCAACTGGTTTTGGTACTTACTTTTGACTCTTAACTAGAGTTAACCAGAGTTAAATTAGAACAGACAAGTGGCANCTTGCATGTCAGGAGAGTCTATGGACTAAACCGCACAAGCAGGTGTGAATGTTCGTCTTAGTTGCAGCCGCAACACAATAGCTCGCACCCGAGTCTATGGACTAAACCGCACAAGCAGGTGTGAATGTTCGTCTTAGTTGCAGCCGCAACACAATAGCTCGCACCCATGTGTGGGTTCTCAACATGTTAAATTATATATATCTTCCAGTCACACCCAATCATAAACTCAAACATCAGACTCTTTATATTACATGTAGGACAGAATGTGGGTCAACCCGTGCCCCTCTGATGCATAAAACCGTCTATTGCCAATACATGATAGTTGGTGATGGTAAGAACTACTGTTGACCTCAAGCTTAAGAGGCTATATAATACAGGAAAGACTGAGATGAGTAATGCGTACATACCATCAGAGAGCTGCAAATTAGCAGATTTAATTAATGAATCCTTCTCTGCAGCCTGGCATTTCAGTTCATCAAGTTTTGCATTAACTAAAGTCATTTGATCAATTGAAGTCTTAACTGATCTTGAGCTAAAGCCTGCATGGATTGACAACTTAGGTTATCCTGAATGCATCCAGAGAATCAGAATCATAAATGTCAAAACCCAAAAGACGTGACATAAGCAAAAGAGGGAAAGACAGAATGTAGACGCTGCATATGTATCCATTTAGAGAGGATCAAAAAGAAAAGAAATCAAATAGAAAGAAAACCAGAAGTAAACTCTTCCAAGTGTCAAAAATATACAAGTGACTTTATCAAAACCAAACTGGCAGGTTGTAGC
>MVGT01003207.1:123252-185932 GCA_002174775.1 Macleaya cordata
AAAAAAAAAGGCTGCTTCTAACGCCCCTTGTGATAATAGCCATTAGGAGAATAATCTGATTTTTGTGGCTACCATCATGGGTATAAAAAATATACAAGAATCAGCTTGATTATAATTCCCTCTAATAACCCCTCACAAGATTAGTAATTCTCGGTTGAGTAACATCTTCACAGAAACACTGAATTTTAGTTTATCAGGTAGATTTTGATTCGGATTAACTCGAAGTTAAGTATTTTTTGTTGATTAATTCAAGGCTTCAACTGCTTAAAAAAAATTAGGGTCATTAGGATCACGGATAGGGCCAATCCTGTTAGAGTTAGGGTTTGTAAAAATGACCCGTTTCATAAACGAGTCAGGGTTAGGGTTTCATAATATTGACCCGTCTATCCGCTAACCTGCCTAGGGTCGACCCGCAGATGACCCGTTGCCAGGTCTACTATTATATAACAAATTTTGTGATAAACTTAATTTTATGATTGAATAGAATACGAAAAAAAATACAAATACTTTTTATATGAAAAAAGGTAAAAAATTAAAAAAATTAAAAATGCGAATCGAGTACCCGCAGGTACCCGCGGATCCTAGCAGTACCGGGTCCGGAACCACAAATTAAAGTTTTGGAACCAGAACCGGTAGGATCCGGAACCGCCTTCAGATTAACGGGACCGGATCTGGAACTTTTAGGATCCGATTTAGAACCGTCCCGTTGACACCCCTACTTTTTTCTAATAACGCATTACCTTTATTGTTCAACATTTTTCCCTCTTCCTCTCTCATCTCTTATACCATGTTGATGAAATTAAACAGAATAACTGGACAAGCATGCATGCTCTTCTTCTTTGAAAAGAAAAACGGAGTAAGTGCACGATCAAATAATAAACGCTTTTATCTGCTATGTTGCCTATAAACATACAATGAATCTCCCCAAAAGCTCCTCTTTGATAAATCACCGTAATATTATTAGTGGAAAAAAAAAGTACTTATTAAATTTTTGTGATAGATCAAGAGAGACTTGATATTTAATTATTAGCCAAAAGATTGTGATCTAATTTGCATACACATGGTCGTAGGAGATATCAAATTTAAAAGAAAAAAAGAAATCAAAGTTCAATGATAACTTATATATGTAAGGAAAATAAAAATAAAAAATTGATATAAAAGAATTTAATCTCCTTTGAATATTAATTAAGTTTCATGTTTTAATTAGATTACAAATAATTTGCCACAAGGCCTTAGGCCCACAAGGTTTTTAACAATGCCACAAAGTATTAATCTAAGAATTTAATTAAGAAAAAATATATTTTGTTTGATAGGTCAAAATTGTTTCATGAACAAATTAATTATTTTTTCTTGATTAATTTGGTTAGAATTTTAAATTTCTCTACAACTAGAGAAATAAAAAAACAAAAAAGAGAAGAGAAAGTTTCTCTCCAACTTGAAATGGAAGATCAAAAGAGTTTTACTGTCTAGGAAGAAGGAAGAAAAGATGCATTAAGTGCAAGAGCAGTTTGGCATCAGGGAGAGCTACATGTTGCATGTTTAGCCGTTGAAAGCAGCAACTGGTTTTGGTACTTACTTTTGACTCTTAACTAGAGTTAACCAGAGTTAAATTAGAACAGACAAGTGGCAGTTTTTTATTGAAAACTTATGACCCCATCCACTTTTGGCCCTCATCTAAAATTTACCCCTTGGTTATAAAGTTATTCAATTTTGATGTAGGATTCTAGTTTATCAAAAGAGCCTATGGCCACCATTGTTGGTAGGTTGTTTACTTTTTCAGAAAAAAGTTTAAGTGTCGGGAGGGGACTCTTGTAATTTTTTGGGTCAAGAATAATCCTATTTTATCTCACTAAGTTATTATAGTTTTGCTTCCTTGTTACAATTTGTATCATAACACATTCGATCTTATTCTTACACATCCTCTACATATATTATAGGGCTGAAGCATGAAGATAATCTAAAGCCTAATTTATTTTAAGGATATTTTTCTCATTATTGAGATCATCATCACTAAAAATCACATTATTCTAAAACTCTTAACTCTATCAATCATTTAATGAAATTTTAAGCTTTTTGAATTTAGCATCAATTTCGACAGACTACTAATTTTTTATATAGTAAAAAGTTTTAGAATAATGTGATTTTCAATGAAAATGATCCAATAGTGAGGAGATTATCCTAAAATAAATTAGCTCTTGTATCGTATCGATGTGGTCTTCATAAGTAGGTGAAGATGTTTATGGTTCAAAATTTCATTTCATTTTGGAATGTATCGGCCGTTTCGTTTCGATTTTTTGATAAATTGAGACGAAACAATTTGAAATATTTCAATAGATTCCGATACAAATCGAAAAATTTCAATACAAATATATCGATCGATACACTAAATTCAATCATTTAATTATTAAACTATTTATTTTACTGATTTTTTTTTTGAATTAGGAATGTATCGAAATGTTTCATACTGTTTTCACATGCATCCATTAGATTGAAACGATATTTTAAACCTTGAAGATTTGTAAAAAAGTGGTGTGTATAGTAGTAGAGTCTAAGTAAAATTTTCATTTTTATGTCTTTTATAATATTAGAAAGTCAATGAAAGTGGCCCCCGTTGTACTTCAATTTGTGAAAGAATAAAAACAATCCGACCCAAGAGGTACAGCAAAATCCATAAACCTTGGGATTCCAAGAAATATGAGGAGGGCTTTTCAAACTTGAGGGCTAAGTAACGTTATTACTTATTAGTAAGTTGTAACTTGTTAGAAATAGATTTATTTGAATTCGTTTCCAAATTGAACTAGAACTAGGTTAATACGTACTTGTATAAATAATGGAACAACTCGTTGGTTTGCCTTAGCTTCATCACTTACAATCTCCTCTTCTCCGCTAGCTATTCGTTTCTTTGAGTTCGCCTTAGCTTCATCACTTACAACCTCCTCTTCTCCGCTAGCTATTTGTTTCT
Source organism: Macleaya cordata (assembly GCA_002174775.1). Taxonomy (NCBI): domain Eukaryota; kingdom Viridiplantae; phylum Streptophyta; class Magnoliopsida; order Ranunculales; family Papaveraceae; genus Macleaya; species Macleaya cordata. The sequence goes on from MVGT01003207.1 coordinate 126,215, forward strand.
TTGAGTTCTATTATTCTACTTCATCGTCTGATCTTATTTCTCTTTTTACGAAACCCACAACTACAGTTGCTACTATGGATGTGAAATCTAACCATACAACTTCAAGAAGCAATCCCCACATGATCAATATCACGTCTGTCGCTATCAAACGACTGAATAACCTCAAGAAACGACTGAATAACCTCAAGAAGACAATGGGGTTCTCTGCACAGCCATATAGGAAATACTCTGATTATTATTCCAGTACCCATATCGAAGAAGATGAAGAAATTATAGAGAGACCGTTGTCGATATCATCAGAATCCATTAATAATACAATACTCCAGAGAGACTTATTGGTGATCTACATAGGTGTAGGTGAAGAAACAAAGAAGTATGAAGTTCCATCCAGATATTTATCTTCACCGATGTTTCGAGCATTACTTGAGAGAAAAGATTTGAGAATTATATCAGGAAAAGCTTTAAGTATTCCTTGTGAAATTAAGTTGTTCGAGCGTGTCCTAGAACTTGTGAAGGCGAAAGAGAAGGAAACTGCATGTAGGGAGGTGAGCTACGATGAGAGGCTGTGGTCACATTTGAACCGTAGATGCGAAGATGGTTTGAGTAGTAATCGCAGTAATTGCTTATCGAGTACTGGTAGTTTGTTTGGTGGGCAGATGAGATACAGCTGTTGCTGTTGATTTCAGTCGTGTTCATTAACAGGACAGAATAATCGACCCAACTTTTTTTTTTTTTCTTATTCAAGAAAATAGGTTTATCTTCTGTTTGATTTGTTGACTGATGGAGTGATAACTTGTAAAATTAATAGATATCATGCCATTTTAAATTACACGTGTAACTTTATAACTCAAGTTTCATAATTCAGTAAGGGATTGAGACTAGAGAGACAGAAATCACTTTTAGATCAGTTTATATATGATTGTGAATACCAATACAAGTCTCAGTAACCACTAAATAGTTGTCTATGATACCATAGCCAAATGGCTTGAAGCAAGACAGAAGATCTTCAAAATACTAGAGGCTGTGATCATGTTAGGAACTCACATTTTCTCTTTTTTTTATCAATAAAAATGCTATTTATTAAGCAAGAGTAGGAACTGGCACTTTAGTTCCGAGAACGAAAGATTGAAGCCGTAACCTCGCCTCAGCTGCAATTGCTAGTGACTCCTCATCTTGGTTCTCTTTTGCAGCTGCAATAGCAGAGATATATGCCTCCCTTGCCACTTCCATTTCCTGCATCTCCCTCTCATTCATATCATCCTGAAACCAAGTTTGAAGTTTCAGTCTAAACGCAAATATCAATCAACGATTTCGTCAATCCAAACAGCAACTTGTCTTGAACCTTAGATTGTAGAGAATTGCCAACTATTGTTCAGCTAATCACATGGAATTTTGGTTTCAATGTTTTCAGGGATAATAATTGGACCATTAAACACTTAATACAGTTTATGGATGCAAAACCTTGTCCATCCTCCCCACACGCCAGCGTCAGTAGTAACTTCGGATGCTAGGGCTAGATTGGCGTCAGGAGAAAGAGGGGTAGATTAGTTTCTTCTATTGATTTTGAAGAAAGAGAAGGGGCAGTGAGAGAGCTTATCAAGCATGACACAATTTATAAAGCAGAGAGCGGGGTAAATTGGTTTCTTCTGTTAGTTTTGAAGAGAGAGAGGGGGCAGTTAGAGAGCTTTTAGGGCTAGATTGCCGTCAGGAGAGGGAGGGGTAGAGTAGTTTCTTCTGTTGGTTTTGAAGAGAGAGAGGGGCAGTGAGAGAGCTTTTAGGACACTTGTTCATAAAGTTGTTCAATTTGATGTAGGGTTCTAGTTTATAAAAAGAGCGTATCGCCACTATTGTTGGTAGGTGATGAGAATAGTTCCACATGGGATATGAGAGCCTAGCAAATTCAATATATTATGATTTTAGGCCACTCTACTCATTTCCAATTGATTTTAAGTTGGATGCCTACAAATTTAATATAGTATTAGAGGCATGCCTACGGGTAGGCCTGTCAATTGGGTTGGGCTGGCCCGATGCCCGCTCATTTGGCCCGATAATTTTTGGGTCGAGCCTCATTTGAGAATGAGCCGAGCCGAGTTTAAACAAAAAATAAGACCTGAATTCAAGTTCAGGCCAAGCTTGGGCATTATAGAGCTCAACCCAATTTAGGTCCGATCAGAATATTAATTAACATATACTTTTAAGAGGGAGGTTATTGCACCCCCTCTTAGAACGCCCCCGTATAACACCCCCTTCTGTGGGGCCAACATGCGATGCATCTAGGGGCTAATTTTTTTAGAGGATGTTCTCCTCACTATGTATATCATCATATTCAAAAATCAGCTCGTTCTAAAATTTTTACCCTCAAATTACTTCTTAAAAATTAGTAACTATTTGACCCCTCAAATAATTACTAAATAGTTACTAATTTTTAAAGGTTAATTTGAAGGGATTAGAAGTTTTAGAACGAAGTGATTTTTTAATATGATGATATATATAGTGAGAAGAACATCTTCTAAAAAAATCAGCCTAGAAATGCATCGTATGTGGGTCCCACATGAGGGGGTGTTATAAGGGGGCATTCTAAGAGGGGGTGTAATAACCTCCCTCTAATTATAATTTTTAAATCCCATACATCATTTATTCTTTTTTTTTTTTGAAACCATCAAATTATTAGTTATTATTTTCCTTGAAACCCAACACCATTCATTCTTTTTATTTTGAAACACAATGAGATAACTATTTATACTATTTTAAACAACTAAACCTCATACCCTAGCCATTTGAAACCCTAAGCTTCTTTGACTTATTTTTTTCAAGGATTTCAAGGTTGAGTATCTCACATATTATTAAAGATAGGAATCTTAATTTTTGAACTCTCAATTATTTATAGGTTTTTGGACCCCCACATTATAGCGTATATATTTTTCGAGTAAGCCCGAATTCGACCCGAAGCCCGAAATTTTATATGGGCCGAGTTTGTTCAAGAATATTTAATTTTACTTTGGGTCGAGCTTAGGCTTGAGAATGTCAAATATATTTCAGGCCGAGCTTGAACACCCCTAAGCTCTGCTCACTTAGCCCAATTGACAGGCCTACCTACAACTGATGAGAATAGTCCCACATGGGATATTAGAGCCTAGCAAACTCAATGTATAATGATCTTAGTTCACACCACTCACAAACTTAATAGTAGGTTGTTTACTTTTTGAGAAATAGTTAGCGGAGATTCTTATACATAAAATTAGGCTAGAAGCTCAGGTTTCTAGCTGGTTTCATGAAAAGGGCGTGCACTTTTTATTTTTTTTAAGTCCGGTCCCTCTTTAAAAGTGTTTTGTAAATGCAGGAGCTATTTTTTATTTTTTTTTAAAACTAACATATTTTCATACCTAAACTACCATATTTAAAACATAAACTCTAACTATTTTTGTTTCACAATATTGGGTTGAATACTCTCCTTTTATAACGGTTTCATGGAGAGGACATGCATTTTTTGTTTTGTAAGCCTAATCCCTACTTTTTAGCGTTTTGTAAGCAAAGGAGTTAGTTCCTTCTTTTATTTTAAAAATACAAAATTTTAGTACCTAAACTACCCTTTTCTTTGCTAAAAACATAGACTTTTAACTGTTTTTGCTTGTAGGGACCGATGCGTAGTAGAGAGAGAGAATAATATTTTTAAATTTAAAATACTATAACTTTTAATTTACAAATCAGATTAACAAAATTTATATTTTCTAAAAGCATTTTTCAAGATCTCCAAAATGAGACCAGACAAAAATATCAAATTCAAAACGAAAAAAACTTTCTAACTCGAATATGCACACAAATTACATAATAAAAAATCCAAAAATTATGTAAGTTGTAATTTGCATAGGCTATTTTGCATATTTTGGAGCATCTACACTTTTCTAAGCCTCTATACAAACAAATTACATAAGAAAAATAACCCAGAAATTGTATTTGCATAGTTAAAAACCTATGCAAATTGTAATTTGCATAGGTTATTTTTGTATACTTTGAGCATCTGCATATTTGTGAGCCTCTATACAAAAGAATTGCATAGTAAAAAAAACTAAAAAATTACGTTTTTATAGTAAAAAAAAACCTATGCAAGTTGTAATTTGCATACAATCTGAGTTTTTATAGCTTCGTAAATAGGTTTCTTCAGGGTTTTTTTAATTGTTTTCATAATTTGGTATTCATGTCTGATATTGTTTTAAAGATCTTAAAAACTGCTTTACAACGGTATAAATTCTGTTCAAATCCGCTTTATATTTTGAAAGTTATAGCCATTTTTATGTTCAAATTCATTAATTAGGATTTGCTAACGTGCACTGTTTTTATTCAACTTATGGTTTTTTCATCTTTTTGCATCATGCTAACATGTGCCGAGGACTGTCCGTGCAAAAAAAAAAAAGGTTGTCCTCCCTGTCAAATTTTTTCCCATACAAGGACATCCAACTCATTTTCTGTTTTTGTTTTGTACAGAGTGGTGACATGGCAGAAAGAGAAAATAATGCTTTTTAAAATTCAAAATGCCATAACTTTTAATCATAAATTGAATTTTGATAAAATTTATATTTTTGGAAAGTATTTTTCAAGATTTTCAAAATGAGACCAGACAATAATATCAAATTCAAAAAGAAAAAAAACCTTTGTAACTTAACTATTCAAATAGATCGTATAATAAAAACATATAAATTATGCAAGTTGTAATTTGCATAAGCTATTTCGCTTACCTTTGAGCATCTGCACTTTTTTAACCCTCTATACAAACAGATTGTATAATAAAAAAAATTAGAAATTACATTTGTATAGCTAAAAACCTATGCAAATTATAATTTGCATATGCAAGTTAGAATTTGGATAGGCTATTTTTACAAACTTTGAGCATCTACACATTTTTAAGCCTCTAAATAAGTGAATTGCATAGTAAAAAAACCTATGCAAGTTGTAATTTGCATACAATTTAGATTTTTATAGCTTCATAAATAGGTTTTTCTGGGTTTTTTTAATTTAATATTCATGTCTGATCTTGTTTTAAAGATCTTGAAAAATACTTTCCAACGGTATAAATTTTGTTCAAATCCGATTTATATTTTAAAAGTTATGGTCATTTTTATGTTAAAATTCATTAAAAGAAGTTTGCTAACAACATGCACCACTATTATTTAGAAGAGGGTTTTTCTATCTTTTTGCACCGCGCTAACGTGCACCGCGGACTATGCGTGCATAAAAAAAAAATATGTCCTCCCCGTCATTTTTTTTCCATGCTTGGGTCAATAATAAACCCTATTTTATCTTAATAAACTATTATAGTTTTGCTTCCTTATTACAGTTTGCATCATAACACACTGGATCTTATTCTTACACCTCATCTACAGCAAGCATAGAGATGATCCAAAGACTAATTTATTTTAAAGATATTTTCTTCACTATTGAGATCGTCCTCACTAAAAATTATATTATTCTAAAATACTTAACCCTATCAATCATTTAATGAATTTTAAGCTTTTTGAATTTAGCACCAATTTCGACCGACTACTAATTTTTTATAGAGTAAAAAGTTTTAAAACAATGTTATTTTTAGTGAAAATGGTCTCAATGATGAGGAGATGCTCATGGTTCAAAATCTCGTTTCATTTTGGAATGTATCGACTGTTTCGTATCGATTTTTTGATAAATTGAGACGAAACAATCCGAAATATTTCAATAGATTCCGATACATTTCGATACAAATCGATACATTCTAATACAAATCAATCGATACACCAAATTCAATCATTTAACTATTAAACTATTTTTTTTCACTGATTTTTTTTTTTTTGAATTAGAAATGTATCCAAATATTTCGTACTGTTTTCACATGTTTCGTAATTTCAATGTCCCAACCATTCGATTGAAACGAGCTTTTAAACTTTGAAGATGTGCAAAAAAATGGTGTGTATAGTAGTTGAGTCTAAGTAAAATTTTCAATCAAAATGTTTGTGAAATCTATGTCTTTCACAATATTAGAAAGTCAATGGAAGTGGCCCACGTTGTATTTCAATTTGTGAAATAATAAAAACATTCCGAAATATGAGGAGGGCTTTTCAAACTTGAGGGCTAAGTAACGTTATTACTTATTAGTAAGTTGTAACTTGTTAGAAATAGATTTATTTGAATTCGTTTCCAAATTGAACTAGAACTAGGTTAATACGTACTTGTATAAATAATGGAACAACTCGTTGGTTTGCCTTAGCTTCATCACTTACAATCTCCTCTACTCCGCTAGCTATTCGTTTCTTTGAGTTCGCCTTAGCTTCATCACTTACAACCTCCTCTTCTCCGCTAGCTATTTGTTTCTTTGAGTTCTATTATTCTACTTCATCGTCTGATCTTATTTCTCTTTTTACGAAACCCACAACTACAGTTGCTACTATGGATGTGAAATCTAACCATACAACTTCAAGAAGCAATCCCCACATGATCAATATCACGTCTGTCGCTATCAAACGACTGAATAACCTCAAGAAACGACTGAATAACCTCAAGAAGACAATGGGGTTCTCTGCACAGCCATATAGGAAATACTCTGATTATTATTCCAGTACCCATATCGAAGAAGATGAAGAAATTATAGAGAGACCGTTGTCGATATCATCAGAATCCATTAATAATACAATACTCCAGAGAGACTTATTGGTGATCTACATAGGTGTAGGTGAAGAAACAAAGAAGTATGAAGTTCCATCCAGATATTTATCTTCACCGATGTTTCGAGCATTACTTGAGAGAAAAGATTTGAGAATTATATCAGGAAAAGCTTTAAGTATTCCTTGTGAAATTAAGTTGTTCGAGCGTGTCCTAGAACTTGTGAAGGCGAAAGAGAAGGAAACTGCATGTAGGGAGGTGAGCTACGATGAGAGGCTGTGGTCACATTTGAACCGTAGATGCGAAGATGGTTTGAGTAGTAATCGCAGTAATTGCTTATCGAGTACTGGTAGTTTGTTTGGTGGGCAGATGAGATACAGCTGTTGCTGTTGATTTCAGTCGTGTTCATTAACAGGACAGAATAATCGACCCAACTTTTTTTTTTTTTCTTATTCAAGAAAATAGGTTTATCTTCTGTTTGATTTGTTGACTGATGGAGTGATAACTTGTAAAATTAATAGATATCATGCCATTTTAAATTACACGTGTAACTTTATAACTCAAGTTTCATAATTCAGTAAGGGATTGAGACTAGAGAGACAGAAATCACTTTTAGATCAGTTTATATATGATTGTGAATACCAATACAAGTCTCAGTAACCACTAAATAGTTGTCTATGATACCATAGCCAAATGGCTTGAAGCAAGACAGAAGATCTTCAAAATACTAGAGGCTGTGATCATGTTAGGAACTCACATTTTCTCTTTTTTTTATCAATAAAAATGCTATTTATTAAGCAAGAGTAGGAACTGGCACTTTAGTTCCGAGAACGAAAGATTGAAGCCGTAACCTCGCCTCAGCTGCAATTGCTAGTGACTCCTCATCTTGGTTCTCTTTTGCAGCTGCAATAGCAGAGATATATGCCTCCCTTGCCACTTCCATTTCCTGCATCTCCCTCTCATTCATATCATCCTGAAACCAAGTTTGAAGTTTCAGTCTAAACGCAAATATCAATCAACGATTTCGTCAATCCAAACAGCAACTTGTCTTGAACCTTAGATTGTAGAGAATTGCCAACTATTGTTCAGCTAATCACATGGAATTTTGGTTTCAATGTTTTCAGGGATAATAATTGGACCATTAAACACTTAATACAGTTTATGGATGCAAATTTTTATGCTTAATGAATAATATTACAAAATATAACCTTTTAAACTCCGTCACTAACTTTTAGGAATCTCAAATGATCGTTCTCCCGCAAAAGCATGCAAAAAGGGATTTGGCAAATAGACTTGGTGACAAACTTAAGATGTACTAATAAAAGAGAGTAAGTGAATCAAAACTCAAAAGTTAAGGAACGAAAGAAGGCCCATGATCAAACAGCTAAACTCCCAAGTCTTCCATAATCATGGAGCAGATTCAAAATTTTAACAACGTCACCAAAAACAACAAACCATTAAGATAAGCTTCAAAAGTATATAACAAGAAAGGAATGAGCTTACCATAGACGGAAGCTGATCAAAATGATATGGAATGGCATCATAATCCTCAGCATATGGTTTGGAGTCATTCTTTGTTAAGCCTTCAAGTAACAACATAAATGCAGAAACCTCTCTCTCCATGGAGTCTATATCCTCCTGTAGCTTCTCAGCTTTTCTATTAGACATCGACGCTTCCCACTGCAATTTTTCCAAGGCTGCTTGCTTGTCCGCAAGCTTGATCTGGGGAAGAAATATAAGTGCAGAGTTAGTTCTTTCAGCTAGTTGAGTTATGATTTTGTGGCAGTATGAAACTTCATAAAACACCTCTTCTGCACTCACTTTTCTATCTTGCTCAGAGTGCTCCAACAAACTAAAGACCACCTACTTTTATGAAGGTTAGAACCACCTTTTGTTATCGATGGATTAGAACCTAATTAAGTGATGTGTTGCTTAAAAAAGATATACTCTTTTGCAATAAAAATTTCGGAATATGAGGGTGCAACCATCTAAAAACGAGAGAAAGATGATGGAAAAACATAGACTTAGCTTCGTATTTCTATTTTTGTGAGAATTTCCTATTAATTTGTGGGCATTTTTAAGGTCATATTTTGGTCAAACCCACCACCCAAACTCATGAAACTAAGTTTTGGATTGTGAATCTGTTATATCCTAAGTGAGGAGATAATTTTAAAATTCTAAGTTTATATCTTCTTGGGTCAATGGAGCGATCACCATTTTATACCCCTTCTAGTTCTAGATATGTCTCAAGGCTCTCAACTATTTCATGTAAGTGCTTTTGGGTTTGTCCCACTCTCACATGGAACTGGACAAGTCGTCGGAGACAACTTGTAAGTAGATGTTGTAGAAGCCTTGCACGTCAAGAGAGTCTATGGACTAAACCGCACAATAAGCAGGTGTGAATGTTTGTCTTAGTTGCAGCCACAACACAATAGCTCGCACCCATGTGTGGGTTCTCCACATGTTAAATTATATATATCTTCCAGTCACACCCAATCATAAACTCAAACATCAGACTCTTTATATTACATGTAGGACAGAATGTGGGTCAACCCGTGCCCCTCTGATGCATAAAACCGTCTATTGCCAATACATGATAGTTGGCGATGGTAAGAACTACTGTTGACCCTGAAGCTTAAGAGGCTATATAATACAGGAAAGACGAGATGAGTAATGCGTACATACCTTTGCATCAGAGAGCTGCAAATGAGCAGATTTAATTAATGAATCCTTCTCTGCAGCCTGGCGTTTCAGTTCATCAAGTTTTGCATTAACTAAAGTCATTTGATCAATTGAAGTCTCCGTCGATTTCAGGAGTTTTTCTTTCTCTGACAGTTTCTTTTGTAGGCTCTCTACTTGTTCGTGCAATATAATCAACTCTTCTCTATCCTTTTCCACTGCTGAAGCCCTTGATGAAAACATGGAAAATTCGTCGGCACAGGCATTTTTGTTTGGGTCATTGTCTCCAAGATCCCTTCTCTTTTTGCCAGGAATAGATTGAGCTGTTTTCCTTCCTTTTGGTTCACTAATCTGCAACATAGTAATAACCAACATCAAGATTCAGCAGATAAATCCATAATATGAACATCCACCTACAAATTAAAGCATCAATGCGGGAGAATTATAAACTATGTCAAGGTTCCTTCATTGAATTGCACAGATGGGGCATGATACATGCATGACATATCAAAGAATTGAAGAAAAAGTTAAGGTTTGAAAAACTAATTATCAGTATTTAATTATAGACCATTTAGTTGACTTTACCCAACTACAGGAAATTTTGAGTTGTATATCCCAAACTTGAAGATAATGCGGAAAACCTTCGAAATAATTGAAAATCAAGAATAATGTATACATAAGATTTTTACCCTCTTTTCTCCACATTGCTATGTTTGGAGGAAAACAAAACCCTAATACTCTTAACCCACATTGCTATGTTTGGGGGAAGACAAAACCCTAATCCTCTTAACCCACATTGCCATATTTGGAGGAAAAATAAAACCCTAATCCTCTAAATCAAACCCAAGGGAAAGTTACAAAATTTAACTAGTGGAGAAAGAGAGAGAATTTGACTATCTAAACTTCTTTTTGCTCTTAGTATAGTGTAGCAATACTGAAGATTCCCTTCCAAAACATATACTCAGGTAGTTTTTTAGATTGCATTAGCTGTAGTTTTGTCAAATTCTGTCTAACTATATCCTAATTCATAAAGAGCTCATAGTTAATTTTCAAAACCCATATCATCCCATTTTAAAATCACCATCACTAACCAAAATAGAAACTCAATTTTCCGATTAAACCCAATTCAACTCAAATTAACCACATTTTCTTAATTGATCACTCCTACAATCTTACCTTCTTGTTCAATGATTCTCTAGATGGCGTCTTGGTGTAGATCAGGGAAGCTCGACGCGTGAATGAGGGGTTCGTTCTCCGATCCTGATCAAATCAAGAACAAACACCAAAATAGACCCAAAAAATTTCCATTACTGAAAGCTGGAAAAAAATGTAAGAACGTAGAAAATGAACTGTTGAAGAATTTTTTAAGTAAAAGAGAGAGAACTGACCATGAGAGACTCGATAAGAGGTACCATCTCGACAAGGTTCTTGTAGAGTACTTTGTCGAAATTACTTCCATTTCCATTTCCATTTCCATTTCCATTAGAGACAGAAAAAGAAGGAGGTCTTTGACGAGTAGGAGATGACAGATCTTCACCGGAAAGCCATGATTTTGGGTCACCATTTTCGTGCAAATCAACGAAATGTTGCTGTTGCTCAAACATTTTTTCTTCAATTGAAGATCAGTTTCGATCGAAGAAACCCTAAAAAGAAAACAGAAAAGAGAAATTGCAGAGACTCAACGGATACTTCTTTACTACTAGTACTCTTCTACATAAACGTCTCCTCCGGACAGAGAGATCTCCTCGTAAAAGCTGATAAGGTTTCCTAAATGGCCTTTGATTTTAAATAAACTACTGAACTGCCACTATCTTTGCGTTAGCTAATTATTCAATTAGGCGCCTGTTTATTTGAAAAAGAAATTGGGTGGAGCCAAAAAAAAATTTAACTTTAGTGAGGCTCATAAATAAAAGAACTTTTATATTAGGGGTCACAGTATAAAAATAAACTTTATTTTTTGAAAGAGCTTCTAAAATTTTGTTTTTTTACATGTAATTGATTTTAAAATTTTATCCTTCACAATAAGGGAGAAGAAAAAAAACAAAAAACTTTTACCCCATCTGGTAAAGGTAAAAATTTGCATTATTTTAAATTTTTGCACCAAGGAAGGTTTTATAAATTAAGAACGGGTTCATGGACATGTTTATATGTACATGCTCACGTGAAGTTGATCTAAGAGCTAATTTTTGTTGAAGATAATCTACATAGTCAATAAAACATCTTCACAAAAAAATTAGCCCTTAGATCAACTTTATGTGGGCCCTACATGAGCTTGCACATATAAACAGCCCTTGACAAATTTATGCAGCAATTCCATTCATGAGAAGATTGATTATAATACTGCACATATATAACTAGGTTTTACATGAATATTTTGCAAAACAAGTTAAATATTGTAGTGATAACTCAAATGACACAGTCAAGTTTAGTTTTTCCATTCTACATATATATTTGCACTTATTACTTTTAGGCGTCTGAAAATGACTTTGAATTGTCCATTGAGATCTCAATTTTTTTGGGAGTTAACTCGCGACCTAGGTTCAAAACTTGCATATACCTTAAAATCTAACAATTAGTCACTGACATGTTTTACCAATAAAAAATCATAATAATTTATAGTCTGAAAATGTTACTTAAGTATCTGAATCAGACTTTTATGTCGTATTTCAAACAAGTTTTCAGCTAGAAAACAAACACGACTTTAGTTTGCTTGAAATGAACAACCAAAAAAGAGTTTGTTAGGAGTGCTAAGAGCTTTCAAATACAATTGTGATCGACCAAAGTAAAGTTGGATATAGCATGAGGATGGAAAAGACATCCTCAAGTTCTAGAGGTTAGAGAATGTGTTCCCATCATAGCTAACAAATCTCATTAAATATCATATATTCTTTTACATATTTTTTCTCTCTACTTGGCAAATCTCATTAAGTAGCCTATTAATAATTAAGTATCATATAGGCAAAGAAAGACATCTCGACGTTTTGTTTTAGAGATGTTTTTTTTCCACCTAAATTGTAGATATTCCGCGCCACATAAAGAGTAAATTTTAAGAAAATGCCTTGCGAAACATGATACATATATAAGAAGCTTAACACATTTTCAAAGGAGAAGCTCTAATCTTAGTAGTATTTTAGTAAGGCCCTGCTTGGTACATCGTGAATTTTTACAAATGCGAATATTCATGGTTCGTCATGTGTTTGTAGGTAGGTGATTGATGAGGCCATCTAATAATAAATATTTGGTGGGTTTTTCAATGAGCTTACAAAATAAAGAATCTAAAAAATTTTATTTATTTTTTTTCTAATTTATAGTATTTTAATTAGCACCTATAAGAACTGTGAATTTTCACATTTACAAATATTTACGGCGTACCAGGCAGGGCCTAAATTACAATAGATCTTATGGGTAGTTCTATAATTGGTGAAACTTTATTAAAGTTGATTGTCTCGCGGCCTCTCTCTAAAACTTTACAAGCTCGGTTGGGTTTGCCATTTGAAAGGTCATAAAAATACCATATTTGAATATCAATTAATCAAAAATGAGGAAAGAAAGGCATTACATCCTCAACGAAGTGATTCTGCATTAAATCCCTACTTATGTTGTGGGCTACTCTTGATTGTAACTTTATAGTTTGTTTGGATGGAGGATTTTAAGGTAGGGATTTAGTGGAGACTAGGGATTCATGTTTCCTAGTTTGTTTGCCAAGAATTCCGAAAACTTATTTCCCAGGGAAACATGTTTTCCAGCAAATCTCTGTTTTGGAGTCCCACCTCCCCCTTAGAATTTGCTGGAATTCTAAACTAAGGATTCACTATGTATTCACCCAACTCAATGCAGATTACACCCTACAAAATTAAAACAATAAAATAGAGATTTTTCTTGGATTTTAAATGGCAGCCAAACAAACCAAAGGATTCAAGCTTCTAAGGATTCATGAATCCATGGATTCTTTTATGGTTGCTAAACAAACCAAAGGATTCATGTTTCTAGGGATTCATATTTCCAAGGAAACATGAATTCTACATCCAAACACACTATTAAAGAAATCAATTAATGGTTTGTTTGGATTAGAGATTTTAAGTAGGGAAATCTCTGGTTCCCTGCAAAATGCCTACTTAAAATCTTACATTCAAATAAATCATAAGTTTGAGCAGTTGGTTTTCCCATGGAGGGAAATCATCTTTTTGGCTTAATTTTTTAGTTTCTGTTGTTTAGTTTTTGTGCATTTCTCAGGCACGTACTCTAATATAATAGTCTGTTTGGACAAGGGATTTGGGGGAGGGATTTTGTGGGGACCAGGAATTTGGTGGAAAAATCATGTTATATTTTTCTTCAAAATTCATGGTCCCCACAAAATCCCTCCTTAAAATCCCTTGTCCAAACAGACTATAAAAGAATATATTAATAGTGTGTTTGGATGCAGAATTCATGTTTCCCTGGGAAACATGAGTCCTTAGAAACATGAATCCCTAGAAACATGAATCCTTTGGTTTGTTTGGCAACCATAAAAGAATCCATGGATTTATGAATCCTTGGAAGCTTGAATCCTTTGGTTTGTTTGGTTACCATTTAAAATCCAAGGAAAATCTCTATTTTGTTGTTTTAATTTTGTGGGGTGTAATCTACATTGAGTTGGGTGCATACATAGTGAATCCTTAGTTTAGAATTCCAGCAAATTCTAAGGGGGGACGTGGGACTCCAAAACAGGGATTTGCTAGAAAACATGTTTCCTTGGGAAACAAGTTTCCAGGGATTCTTGACAGCCAAACAGACCAGGGAAACATGAATCTCTGGTCCCCACTGAATTCCTACCTTGGAATCCTCTATCTAAACAAACCATAAAGCTAATCAATACTCGAGATAGTCACAGCGACTATGAGCACCAGACAAAAATGGTTGAAAAACTCTGCAAGAGCTTCAACCCACAAAGCGATCGTTACAAGTTTCTTTATCACCTTCAATGAACTGCAGAGAAAATGAAAGGATTGTAAATTTGGCATTAGTATATGGAAAGCCGGTTCTATAATTAAGAGCTTAACAAATACGCATGCATATTGTCGCGACGGCTCTTATTTTGGTGTAATTTTGGCTTGTTTGCTTTGTTTCTTTTCCGTTCGGTCTCCTTAACCCCTGTTCTGTCCAAAAAAGAAAAAAAAAATGTCGCGATCGCTCTTATTTTTACAATTAGTTTGAATAGAAAATATATATTTACCACGACAATCACTAATCATATAATACATTTAAAGGGAGCAGGTACGTGGTTTTTAAGTTATTAAAAAAGTATATATAATGAATATTTAAGAAAGTTTTTCTCTTTGAAATTTTTAGTTAGAGTGTTCATTTTTAGATCTTTTCAATGACATCAAAATATCAACATATGCTACACTTTTTTTTTATGGTAATAAAAAAAATTATGTTATTTAGACTTCTACTTGATCTGTCCATTTTCCTTCTGGCTTATTGCTTCACCTTTTAGTAATTTTGAATTGAAAACGATTTAATTAAATGATTAATATGTATGCCATGAACATATGTATGCAATAAATCCTTATTAATTATACTTCTTAATGACATCTATTCAGAACATAATCAGGACGGGCACAAGAGATCAGTGTCAGGGTATTAGGCAAAAACTTCCTTTTTAACGCTAATTAAAAAATTAGGTGAAAATATACAAACCAATTATATGTTTATAATATTCTTGTAATATACAATTTTTCTACAATGGTTATTTGTCCAATACAAAACCTTATTCTTAATCAAGCTTACGGCCGGCAATAGCGGCAATGCAGTGTCATGCACTCTAAAAAATCATGTTAAGTTGTTTATTGTCCTACCTTATTGGTGCACGTCCATTTAAAAAAAAATTACATAAAAAAAAAAAAAGAAGTTACATTATTTATGGGGATTTTGGCCAAAAATCCCTACTTGGAAAACGTTTTAGGATTTAGCCCAACAAACGTTTTCTTTTAGTCTAAGGCCCAAGAGGGTTTCAGTCAGAGGGGAAAACGTTTTAGGATTTAGCCCAACAAACGTTTTCTTTTAGTCTAAGGCCCAAGAGGGTTTCAGTCAGAGGGTTTCAGTGTGTGTAATTTATAGGAAGAGGGTTTCAGTGAAACCCTCTCCGAGAGGGTTTCAGTCAGTTATCTTTGGGCCTTAGACTAAAAGAAAACGTTTGTTGGGCTAAATCCTAAAACGTTTTTCAAGTAGGGGTTTTTGGCCAAAATTCTCATTATTTATTTGTCAAATTTTTAAAATTACCTTTTATCGATCCGCTTATTTATGAATTGGATAATTGTTTATGAACACAAATACAAAAAATTTAGGGGAGGGGAGAGAAAAATAAAATAAAATAAAGTGGCAATGAAATTCACCATCACATTCACAACACCGTCTTTAAGGGGGGAGCGGGGCTGGCAAGCATTTTCCTTTGCCAAATGACAAAAGTATACTACCTAGTTATTTTAATTAAGAGAACGGATATATGGCCCCGTCTATATGGCCCAATCTTGTCCCCTCGATCTGGACCGTTAGTTATGCGTTAGGTGTACGGTAAGATTGCGTGATGACGTGGCAAGTAAAAGGAATCATTTTAGTCGGCTAAAGCATTCGGCTCGGCTTCCTCGAATTCGGCAATCAGGTTATAANGTTGGAGAAGAACATGAAGAAAGAGAGAAGAGAGAGAAGAAAGAGAGAAAAATTAGGTTTATAACCTGATTGCCGAATTCGAGGAAGCCAAGCCGAATGCTTTAGCCGACTAAAATGATTCCTTTTACTTGCCACGTCATCACGCAATCTCACCGTACACCTAACGCACAGCTAACGGTCCAGATCGAGGGGACAATATTGGGCCATATAGACGGGGCCATATATCCGCTCTCTTTAATTAAAGACTTCTTAAGAAGACAAGTTCACACTTATCTTGGGGTGAAATCTTAATTTCATGCAAAAAGACAGTTTTACTTTTACAACCATTTCCAATGGCTAGGTGGCATTAGAATTAACTGCAACATTGGCATTAGAAATTGGATCTTTAATTTCCAAACTTTTTTATAAATGACGATTGTATCTTATAATCTTATTTAATTATTTACACTTGGTTTACAATTTCCAGCGGGGTCTTATGAAGTCGATCCAAGGGTTGATTTTTTTGGGCGATGATCTCTTCGACGTCAAAATCATATCTGACTATACAGCGTTATCAGTGGATCCACACAATATCTATTTTATTTATATTTAGTTTACACTCCACTTACACTAATTCTAAAGCTCACTCAAATTTAATGCAAGGGCTAATTTTTGTGTAGATGATCTCCTCAATGTTCAGATCTTATTAGTCCAGGATTCATCTACAAGTGGCACCACATATAATATTTTTTTTAATAATAACACGCCGTAAAATTTACCAGTTAATCGTGTGTGAAGGGGTAAAATGAGTTTGTCATACACGAAGTGCATGAGGGTATTAACGCACGTAGCACGTTTAGACATCCATGGACATCCAACTCACACGCACGAAACACGTGTGGGAGTTCGTGTATATATACATATAGATGGAGAGGTTGGAAATTAATGTAAATCACTTCAAATATTAAATTTAAAATCATATAAGGAAATTTCATCATTAAGTATACATAAACATAAAAATATTTATATGATTAATTGGCAATTTAATCAAAAATTTGTGTCAGCCTCATTAGTTAATTTTGAGCTGGACAAAGATGGTTCATCTGGCACCACTTTTACACCTCAAAATTTAAGTTTTGTCAACTAACTTGAGAGATGATAGGATCCATCATGATGTGACACTGAAAGGGATGATGTTATTAGAAGCGGGCCTCAGAGTGGTTCTCAATTCTGAATATCGTGAACCAAATCGGGTTCGAAATTGAACCTGATAATTAGCAATGGATCCGTTGGCATGACAAATAATGCCACGCACGTTCTAACACTACTACAGTACTACCCACTAGAATTGACAAAAGCTAGCCCAGCCCGCCAAATCGAGACCTAACTCAACGCACGGTTTAAACAGGCAATGTGTAGTGTAAGAAAGAGTAACATCGTAACAGAGAAATTTTTTACTGCCTTGAGGAGTGTGCATGTAATTTTAAACAACACTTTCTCAATGCATGTTTCAGCCACCTTAAATTTAAATTCTGCTTAGCATTCCCCATAAAGTAGATCAAAATCAGTCGTACACAGTGGCGGATCCAACTTAAAGGGAGTTGACCACCCTCTCTTTTTAAAGTTGACTATACAAATTCCAAGTTGACTACCCTATTTTTTAATTTGATGGTAGTTGACCACTTTGTAGGCCCACATGCGGACGATTCAAAGGCTTATTTCCAGAGAGGATATTCTCTTTAATATATAAATCATCTTCACCAAAAAATCTTCATATTTTAAAGCTTCTAACCCCATTATTGATTGATTCTAATCTATAGTAAAATTTATGGTTCATTCATCGTTGATTTCTAATCACCAGATGATGGAGTTGAAAGTTCTAAAATGTACAGATTTTGGGTGAGGATAATCTACATGGTGATAAGAACATCATCACCCAATATCAACCCTTCAATCAACTTCACGTGGGGCCTACATACTAATGTACAAAAGTAATATATTATTAACTATGTATGCAAGTGTGAAGTCTACGGGTTCGCCTCCCTCTCATTCTTATCACTCTCTTTTGCTCTCTCACTTAACCCTAACTCTAAAAACCAAATGAAGAAAAAAAATGGCCTAGATGACTTTACAATATTATTTTGATAGAACTCTCTTGTGATTGAGATACTAAAATCTCATAAATTTTGTAAAAAAATCCTTGTTGTTATTTCTCTTTTTCAATTTTATTGGCATGAATACCTTCAAATGTTGCTACAATTTGAATTTAATTCTATTTTATTTTGAGACTGAATAATTTTAATAATAAATTAATAATAGAGATAATGAACTTAATAGTCAATGCCGTCACTCAATATACCCGATCAATGTTGACTTGATCAATATTTATTTGTTAACTCTAAAGAAAATTCTTAGATCCGCAATTGATCGTACACACTGAGAGTAAGGACACAAGTGCAGCTCACAAATAGAGAGTCTAGAGACACTCCTAAACCAAGAGAGGATCAACTAGGGTTACAAAAGACAAAACCTGGTACCACATTATAAGGGTAAGTCTAGTGGGGATCCTCAAACTTGAGGATCCCAGCCCCAAATTCAAAATTTTGAAGAGAGACAAATACAGTTTCTGTTCTTCAAAATTGATGAACAGAGAATGTCTTCGGCTTTTCTTCTTGAGGAATTGTAAAATTGTGCCAATGGACAGTTCAACGAAAAATTGATCACAACGTTCCCCTACCTTGGAGAACTTTTGAAGGATAACGATCGAGGGGTTGGGGTGTCCGTAGGAGCCTCCCTTCCTCAGATTCGGGGGCTTGAGGTTTCCATTGGACTGTCTATGGCCATTTTAAAATGCTTGATTAGCGCCAATCACCGTTAACGAGATGTAGAGATGATGTCATATCCGTGTCACTTCCACGACTAAAAAGTAACCTGCACTTTATTATTAGTTCTTCATACCAAAAAGCTCGAAACAGAACCCTTATCAATATCCGTTCGTACTGGACCCCACCATGATATCCAACGGTGGCAACGGCTCTGTGAAGATCTTCAGCCTTGTTCTTACGGTGGATGATGATTGTACATGCATTACCTAATTAACATTCCACCTTCATGTTCAACCACTACAACAAAATGACACTTCTATTAACCATCAAGAAAAGATGATTTGATCAGATCACGATCAGGCCCCACCAGCGACATCATACGCCAAAAAAAAACACAGCTGTTGGCTTGTTGCAATACATTCTCATACTCCGCGAAGTAAGTCGTATTTCCCCTCATTTTTGATGGTTGACTAAAGTGTGGGCCCCAATCCCGCACGAGTCTCTCACTATGACACCAATACACTACCCAAAGACATCATGCATCGCCACGTGTCATCATGGGATTGAAAGGAAGAAAAGAAAGGTGGGACCAATCAAATTAATTAACACAATCATCATAATTTCTTTGGCGCGGTAGACTATTTTATATTAAGAACTTGATAAGAAACTTTCCATCTCCTTTGTATTGAAAAGAAAAAAAAAAATAAGAAAGAAAAAAGAACCGTTTTCTCGGGATTTTGTCGATATTTTCCTGTCAGACAAACAAATTTTCCGGCAGATAATACTGCAAATCCTTACCGTACGGAAATTCCATTTTAACTGTCACAGCATCGAAATTCTCTAACGGAAGTCAGTTTTCCGACAGTGTTGTCAGATTCTCACTAGTTTTTCAGCATAACGATAAGAAGGTTTTGAGCTGAGCCTGAGAAGTAAGCTTCTGGAATCGTTGTTTCGGCTTTACGTATCAGGAGAATGTTGGAGACTTTACGTAAGAGGTTGGTGTTGTGAAAATGAAACCCTAGAAATGTTGTAGTATTGGTGATTTTGTAACGTTATGTATTTTCAAATCGGAAGAGAAATGACTGAAATCGAGGAGTGTTTGGAGATCCAATGCGATCTCTAAGACCTGATTTTTCATTCTTCTATTGAAATTTTTTTTCTTTGAAGATTAAATCGGTACGCTTTTCAATCGAAAGAAGAAAGTGTAAACTAACTGATTTCGATTTATTCATTGATCTGTCAAAAAGAAGATTTCTATCTGTCTCTCACTGAGACACGAAAAAATAATACTCGGAAAAATCGCTGTTTTCGACGGAAAATCGTCGGAATTCTGATCGGCGAATAATTTTCTGGCGCGAAGATCTGAAACTGGAAAGCAAACAAACCAGTGGTCAGTGACCAAAACAGAAAGTTTCCAGGTCAGCAGCAATACAAAAACAAAAAAAACGTTCTGTAGTATTTATTTTCCTCTGTTTGAGATATTTAATGCCGAAAACTGCCGACTTTATGAGCTGATAGGGCTAATTTAATGCATCTTTCTCTCTCTCTTTCTTTCTATCTCTCTCTACCTCTCTGTTTTGTGTGAAGGAACTAATAAGGTTGTCTGTTTTATTTTTTCATGGTGATTCTGTGATTGATATGTGTAGATGTGATGATCTTCTTATTCGTTTAATCTGTTCTGTGTTTTTTTTTTCTACGTTTTTTTATGCAGAGAAAGGTGAATAGTTTTGTCGGTTCTGACTTCTGAGGGGATAACGGCAAAGGCGGATAATATTTTTAATGAAAAAAAGGTATCAGTTTTTGTTTTTGTTTGAGATCATTCTTTTGTTCTGTTTTGAAGATGGAAGTGAAGTTGTTGGATCTGATTCAAATCTTTCATGTGCCGTTTTTTTGGATTTATTTGTGGATACAAAACCTAATTCTAATACAATTACATCTAATCAAACCTACCCAAACAAGAATAAAAGTTGAAGAGGGATGTCCAGGTTTTCAGACTGAAAGCTGTGTTATAGTATAGTTAATTATTGAATTTGTTGGTATTCAGGGAATCTATTGTTATTAATCCTCTCTTTTTCCTGTGTTCAAAAACATCTAACTTGATTATTCTCCTGGGTCTGTTTGGCTCACATTTAATAGAGCATAAATGGCTTTCCAGAGAGAATTCAAGCTTTTCATGTTAAAGGCTTGAAAATTTCTATGTGAGATTAGCCAAATGCTGGAATTTTGAATCTTGGGTTTGATCCCTTTTCACCCATTTAAGAGAAAAGTAATGTCTTTTAGTGTGTTAAATCTCCTTTTGGTAGATTCCCCTTTTTTCAGTACTCTGTATATTCATTATTGATACGTTTTTTAAATAATTAATTAGTGTTTCCATATGTTCCTAAGTTGGTGGTTTTCCAACTTGTCTTTTCTTGGACCTTTGTTTTGACTGTCAAACGAAATCTGATGGGATTGGTTTGAAGATCAGAATCAAGCTTACTTGCAAAAGAGATAAGAGTGAGGGAGGGAGATATCTGATCCTCTTTCTTCATGTGGATTTAGCTTGGTAGTTTGTTCACAATTTCTAGTATTTCCAGGGCTTGAGGTGGTTTCCTTGCTTTATCCCATACTACTTTTTTCTTTCTGATATAAACATTTTGTTGTTTTTGGTCAAGAATGTGGTGTTTTATCATTCTGCTTTAATTCTGCAATGGTATCATTAACCTATGCCACATTACTAGATTGATTTAATTATTCTTAAAGTTATCTGTTGCGCCGTATGTAAATTCTCCCACATACTGTAATGGTTTTGTTCTTATGGCAAACACTTATTAGTATTTTGAATTAAGTCCTTGTTGATTGCTTATGTTTTGTTATCTGAGAAGATTTTTTATTGTATTTGGTAATGGTATGTTTTACTGAACTGTTATTCAATATCATTGAATTTAATTACTTGACCTTGAATTTGTAATCCTATTTGATGATGAAATACTCTGGGGATCAAGTGTTCTGCAAGTTGCTGTAATTTTGAATTGGTTATCAGCTTAATTGTCATTCGTTCTGATAGGCGGGATAACTGATTGCTCATATCCTCAAACTGCAATAGTAAGCATATGTCAGAAGCTGTGCTTCAAAGACGTGTGTCTTCTTTCTCACCTTGTGTAAAATCATGGACATTGGTAATGAATTTTTTTGACATCCTAAGCATGTTATGTCTAGAATGGCTTTGTTTTGATACTATGTCTCATGTTATTGCATTAGTAACTGTCACTGCTTTTCATTCCTATACTATTAAGTTTAAGTTGCCTTACAAGATTGGACAACTTACATGAACTCGATCCCTTTTAATTTTAGAATTTCACTTGTTCTGAAGTACCCAAAATTTAAATATGCCTGCAGATAGTGGTACCATGTACGGTCAGTCAACTCTGTCCCATGAACTTAAATGCAAAGTTTTCACTAGAAGACTGCAATGGAGGCAAAGAATGAGATCATGAGAGAAGACAAGAATGAGAAAGTATATGATTGTAAAAGCCAAATGTGTGAGAGGGATGTAAATCCATTAGCAACTGAGAAAAAAAATGGAGATATCGATAATGTACCACAACTGCATGACATAATGGACATGGAAGATCCAAAAAATGGCAAAGAAAACCAGTCTGGAGATTCTATTGCCAAATGTATTGTTCCATTTCACGACGTAAAATTGTCTGAGAAAGAAACAAAAACTTATACCGAAAAGAGTGTTGCAGAATGTGAACTTCCTAAGCCAATCGTTTGTTTGAATGACTCCTCATATCATGTTAAGGACATTTGCATCGATGAGGGAGTGCCTTCTCTAGAAAAGATTGTGATAGAAAATAGTGAGGTGAATCATAATGGAACCTTAAGCTTCTCAAACTCTGGATCGGATGTACATAGCGAATTAGTAAAAGGAATGGTGGACAGTTCCACTTCCATTTCAGATGTGGTGAAACCTTTTGTTGAACATGATACCAAGATGGATGTCATTAGCAAATTCCCTTCTGAGAATTTGATGGAGGAGGGTGAAGGAGATTTCAATTCAAGAGATGGGATTGTAAATGTCTCTCCCTGTGAAAAGTTTGTGCCTGAAGATAAGCTTTTGGTGAGAGAGTTGGAGACAAGGAAGTCGCAGCCTGAGGCATCCAATTTTGATGGTGATGAAGTTCCACAACAATCGAATCAGGTACTTTTATGGTCAAATTTCTGCTTACTTGAACCATTTCTTTTACTTGTGTTTTTGTTAATCTGTTAGAGGTGGTAATAGAACTTTTCAAGGAATATATTTTTCTTTTTCAAAAGAACAAATCTAGAATCTAATCTCCAGCGTACTAAGTCGTGGTATGGTTTGATAACTTGTTCCATCAAACTGATAAACGTAACCCAACATGTGGAAAACACTAATCATCCATTAATTGAAACAACAGCAATTCTACCATCCATGTATTGGTGAATGGTGCTGCTCCTCTTTATTCCAGTTTGTGGGCGCAGACCAGGGGATGAATAAAATGCTTACATTTTGCAAGAATTTTGAAAGATAAAAAAATAAATAAAAGAGTAGGATGATCTCTAGCATTTTAGAATGTGATGGATTTTTATGGTGTAAGATTACAGGATACAAGTAAAGAGGCAGAGTCATCAAACTCCAAGGTGCTTTGTACTGCTGAAGAATCAAACTGCAATGACGCCAATGGGGTCCCTTTAAGTGGTACGATGGAGAGCACAAGTATCACTATTGATCCCAGTTCTTCACCACCAGCAAAAAGTGTTATTAGTGAAGACCCACAAAATTCAGATTATCAACAACTTGTACAGACTGTTAAAACAACAAGTCTGGAAGATGGTTCATCCGAGAGCCGATCAGCTTCAAGCAGAAGCTTCTTTACTCAACATGGTCAAGGGGAGTCAAGTTTTTCTGCAGTAGATACTCCATCAGCTCTGGTAACTTACTCAGGGCCAATACCATACTCTGGTAACATTTCTCTTCGGTCGGATAGCAGCACAACCAGCAACCGGTCATTTGCTTTTCCCATGTATACTACAATCTCTCTCTCTCTCTCTCTCTCTCTCTCTCTCTCTCTCTCTCTCCTCTTCTCTTCTCTTCTCTTCTCTTCTCTCTTCTCTCATAACTTACATGGCTATTGTATTATACTGTTTACAGTCCGATTGGATTAGCATCCCGGNTCTCTTCTCTTCTCTTCTCTTCTCTTCTCTCTCTCCTCATAACTAACATGGTTATTGGAATATACAGATTACAGTCAGATTGGAATAGCAGCCCGGTGAGAATGGCAAAAGCCGATGGGAGACATTATCGGAAGCACCAGCGCTGGAAGCTGCTCCTGTGCTGTAGATTCTGAATCTTATTTATCTACATGAGTTGAAGTTCATATTTATACCATCAATAACATTTTGTTATTATGTGATATTCCTCATAAATATTTATCCAGTCTCCTTTGTTCTGGCTCTCACAACCCTCATTTACAACATCTTCCTTCAAATGGGTTTCGCTTCACTTTTTATTCAAAAGGTAAATTTACCCCTCAAATTGACCAATTTGCAATTTATTCTCAATTCAAACCATTTGTGGAAAAAAAAACTGTGCTTACAGACCGAAGAGGATGGATATAAAAGTTCTGTTCTGTGATATTGTTTTCTTTCTTGTTTCTTTTTTATCGTTTCCTAAGCAGGAGAGCAGTCAGTTTTTTCTGAAAACAAGTTACTAAACTCACAATTCATTACACAGCGAAGTTTTTTCTTTTTCTCTTCTTTTTTGGATCAAATTACACACTGGTTTTCAGTAAAACTTAATTTTAATGCTAATTATTTTGGAAGTTCAACTATCAAGTTGTCAGGTAAAACTATTTCTAATAAGTGAAAAAAAGAAGAAGAAGATGATGATTTTTAGTCTCATCTGATGCGAATACATTAAAGTGAGTTACAGAGTTTCTGACTTTAATTTCAGTTAGCATTCCACCAAAAAGAGAGTGTGCTAGCCCAATCGTGCTGCAATAAGAATAGCAAATATTTTAAGCCTGTCACAACGAACAAAATTTCTACCAAAATGTGCCATACATGAAACTGACATAGGACCTCCATGATTTGATTCCTATCAACCTAGTATTTACTAAAGCAAGAAAACAATGAAGGGGTGATATCAGATGCTATCATCAATTCATTGCATCATAATCATCCACCTTCTCATTGTACTCCAACACCTTCCTCTTTATCTTGGACGAATCTACCCATGTAACAAAGTCTTCCATGTTCCTTGTCACAAGGAAAGCAGGATCTGTAACTGTCTCTGGGCCAACTCGGACGTGCCCCTGCTCAATGTACG
This sequence comes from Macleaya cordata, assembly GCA_002174775.1. Taxonomy (NCBI): domain Eukaryota; kingdom Viridiplantae; phylum Streptophyta; class Magnoliopsida; order Ranunculales; family Papaveraceae; genus Macleaya; species Macleaya cordata. Next base: position 151,310 of record MVGT01003207.1, read on the forward strand.
TAACAGCTTCTCTCAGATGCTCCGCAAACTTCAATCTCACCAGAACAGTTGATAGCCTGCGCCTGCACATGTACCCATTAAAACTCCCATGATCAATTGTATCAATTGTTTATTTCTACAATATGGAGCACCCAATTGTAGATGTGTAACACCACGAGAGAAAAGAATGACAGACAATAGAATTGATATGAAAAGGAAAGAAAAGGTGATCGCGCATTTACTCAGTCCCAGTCTTGACTAAAAATGATAGTAGACTAAAAATGATAGTGAAAGATAAGCAAAGTATTTCAACATGTTATAAATGCCTGTGAAGGAATAAATCTTAGAGATACATGTTCTGAGTGGGTATAAGAATCGACAAGTACCTGCAAAAGGAAGATACAGACATGCGATCACAGAGCGCCAAGCTCTTTCTGGTGGGGATGACGCCCATGTTATACCTGCCATCAACATCATAAGGGGTCAAACGACTCAAACATACAATGCTTTAAAATATCTGAATTAGGTAGGACAGAACATTCCAATGAAGTAAAGGATACAGCTTTAATCTAAGTTCTTGAATTCTATCCATAACGGGCTACCATAAATCCTACATTTCTACTATGAAAGGTTAACCTTATTTCAAACTACAATTAAAGATCACCGCCCTACGAGAAGAATTTGAAGAAGGCATCAGTAATGAACAAACAAATAAGCAGAAACCACATAGAAGTTGAGAAGAATGTTTAGCAAATCGTAACCACTCACAGGAGGGGATAAAGGGCTATTAGCACCACTGAAACAACAAGTCAATATAGACTACCAACTCCAATCACTCCATAACCTGACCACTAGGTTGTCACCACCCATAGCATCCTACCATCACCATCAACTCCAATCACTCCATAACTAGTGCCTGACCACTAGGTTGTCACCACCAGTAGCATGCTACCACCACCATCACCATCATCATTCACTACTACCGCCAACACCATCATCATCATCATCTCCAGCACCATTACCACCATCACACAACTTGTACCAACTTAATAGATTAACAAAACAAAATTTAAAATCCATACTTGTTGGGATCAGCATAAGTCATTTTGCCTAGTAAATTTACAAGGCCACTTACCGCCGCTGCGACCCCACCCCCACTCCTCAATGTGTTCATTTGCATGTTATAAAATCTTATGCATGTTTTACTATATCCATCTTCCCTTTTCTCCAACTTGCTGTCTTTCCCCACTCACTCTATACCATCCGTACTACTTCCTCTATCTACTCAAAGCAAGATTTTCTATTTTTAATTTTTTTTTTTTAATGATTCATCTTGCAGGTTTGGCTGTTCCCATCTTTTTAAGTAGGTTTTTCATTCCCCAATTCCTCATCCTACTGTTTTCTTCAGTACAAATAAATTCTCATTAACAAATACCCAAATAGGTTTATAGGAAAATGATAATCAGAAGCCTTTCTAATTGGGATGAGTGCTAGACATGAATTAGTTTCATGAAAAATAACAAATTTAAACCCAAAAAAAAAAACTCACAACTTTTCAAGGAGCATATCAGACATCTCGATTCGATATGGGTCCCGTGAATCCATCTGCTTCAAAATGTTAACAAGCTTTTGCACCATTCTACAAATACCCGAATACCTAAAAATGAAAAACAAACAGGGCAACAATAAATTATAGGGGAAAAAGATGAAAAATCTCAGAATTCATAAACTGCACAAAAAGAAGAAGATGAATGAATTAGAAAATTACTTCTTGTAGTCGTCGCGGCCGGTGACATGGTAACGACGCATAACCTGGGTTTCTCTGTGTCCACCTTCTCTCTTCCATTCTAGAAAATCCACCTTCTTCAATAGCTTCTTTTCATGAAACTTTAGCTTCCTCATAGCTTACTACCCTTCTATTTCAGCTTTTTTGCAGAACAGAGTAGAATAATTAGTAATAGAGAAGATGAAGAAGGAATATTGTTATATGGCTTTGAAACCCTAAACCCTTTGTTAAAAGGTCCTTCGAGTTTGAAGCAGGGATTTTCCAACTACCCAAAACCCTTTTATTGTCGCACCCCATCAACGGGACGGTTCCGGATAGGTTCCAGATCATTAATATGAAGCGGTTACGGATCATTTCCGTTCCGGTTACGGAGCAGAGAGGGGCAGGCTGAGATCGAGAGGGAGGTAGAGAGGGCAGGGAGAGAGAGGGGAGGGCGGGGGGCTTATGAAGCAGCACATTTTTATAAAAGGACAACTGTACCCCCCGTCCTGAATTGTATAATAGATAATAGTCGTTGGTTTATTTTTTTAATTAAAAAAATTAAAAAAAATTATTATATAATAGTAAATTAAACTATAAAATTTATACGGAACCGGGTACCCGCGGGTACTCGTTGGGTGGATCCAAAATTAAACGGATCCAAAACGAGTAGATCCGAAATTTATCGGATCCACAAAATGAGGTCCCGGAACCGCAAAAAACGGTTCCGGTACCGGTTCGGTTCCGGGTATTTTGGTACCCATTGACACCCCTACTCCATAGATCATCCCCTCCTTTTAGAGGTTGTTTGGCAACAAGTTAAATTGCTCATGCTTCTTATAGAAGCACTTCTACTTTTGAGAAGTCAAAAGCTAGGAGAAGATTGTATGGCAAAGTACTAACTTATAAGTAAATAAGTTCGTAGTTTGTTGGAGATCATTAATTGTTTAAGAGAGAAAAAGACAAATCTAATGTGCAACTCGAGGTAAAAGTAACTTCTCACAAGTCAAAAGTAAAAAAAATTTACTTTGGATAAAAGAAACTTTTCTACTTATATAAGTCATTTTGTTTTTGAATTCCATATATATTTTTCTACTTTTTAACTTATATAAGTAAAAAAATTACTTATTATTGTGTTGCCAAACACCCTCTTAGTATAGCCTTTGAAATAACTGCTAAATGGATTACTCAACCACATTTACATTTCAACCAACTTTAGGAGTAGGATAATGCTATAGATACTTCCTGGCTGACTCCCAGGCTGACTCCCAGGATGAGGTGGCAAGATCTGCTTATGTAAAGTTGCTTCAAACTCTTTAAAGTTTGAAACAGATCTTGCCACCTCATCCTAGGAGTCATCCTGGGAGTACCTATAGCATTATCCTTAGGAGTAATGCCCTAGGCGGACTTCCAAATTGGCCACTTTAGTGACTCTCTCAATGACTCACTTGCATGTAGGGGTCCCATTGAGATGATTCAAAGATTAATTTTTTGTGAGAATACTTTCCTCGGCATAAAGATCATTCTAATCAAAAATCATATCATTTTGAAACTTTTAAGCCTTAATGTTATCTACATGGTGGAAAACGTAATGCTAAATTTTAATGGTCCATTCTCAGCCATGTAATTCCGTCTTGTTGTAAATTTGGGCATTAGTCTCTCCTAAATAAATAAATAAGAAAGAATCATAGCTGTCTAGGGGTTAGGGCACTTCTATCAAGCAGTTTTCATGCTCTAGTGGGAACCCTTAACCCCTAAAAATAGATCCCATTCCACCGGTTTAGGGATCGATCCTTAGTGGAGGAGCTAATGGGATGAGCGGCAGGCTCATCCCATTAACTCCACGCTCAATATTTAATTCCTAAACAATAAGAAAGTTATTTCTCTCTCCTACTTTTTCTATTTCTTCTTTTTAAATAAAGGAACACAACATATCTCAACTGATTTTTTTTTCTCTCTTCTTTTTTTTGTTTCTTCACCCATTTTTAGGGATTATCCACCAGAGCAAAACACCTTTTCATCATGGATTTTTCATTTTTAGGGATCTATTTTTAGATTTCCCCGTAGAAATGCGGTTAGTACCGTTAATTAGGACGCCGTTCTATACTGTATATGGTGAAGAGTGAAACGATCGAGCACGTACACGTACTTGGGAGGAAGTAGTAGTAGTAGTAGAAAAGGATTTCTGATTGATTTATGGGTTTGTGTTTATGGATTCTTGCGCTTTTGTGTTTTGTGTTTGTCTCTCAATTCATCTCTCCTCTCTCTCTCTCTCTCTCTCTCTCTCTCTCTCTCTCTCTATCTGTCACGCACACACACGTTAGCACACAAACACACATATGTATTTGTGTGGTCCATTCAGTACCATTGTATTGCTGATATAAACCCACACCTACACCATTTGAGAAAATCTCTCGTGCTAGCTAATGTAATTTAAGTACTATACTCTTACTAACTAGCAGAAATCTCTTCAAAGTAATAGTAGTAGTAGTGATGGAGCTTTCAATATTATTCATGGCAAGTACACTGTTCATCAGTACCCTCCTCTCCATTAATGTAACTCCATGTCTTTCTCATCTTGATCAACCTCTGCAGGCTCTGTCATCTCAGGATCATCATCAACAAGGTAAGTAAGGCCTTTGTATATAATTTCATCTCTCTCTCTCTCTTTCTCTCTCTAGAGCTCTCTCTCATATGATGGTATTCTTTCTGTGCATATATGCTTGATGAACAGTTAATGATAAGGAGTTATCTCTCACTAAACTGCCAAGGAAGCTCAGACCCATTAGTCATCATCAAGAGACCATTCATGTAATTAAGAACCCATACATTTCTTAATTTGTTGATTTTTTTTTCTAATAAACTAGCTTAATTTTCACTGAAATTAATACATACATGCAGGTTAATGCTGGCGGCCATATTAGTGGAGGCTTCATACATGACACCAACCAAAATGAAGTTTTTATTCCAGCAGGTGCATGAGATGATCATCCATAAAGCTTCTGTCACTTATATATAAAATCCCATGCATCAAAATTAAACAACTCTCCCACTTTATACTTTAATTCATCATACAATCTGCTTTTAAGCCATTAATTTCTTATTAATGAGTACTATATATATACATCTAGTCGATCATCTACTGCATCCAAGCCATATATTATCATGTGAGTTGCACGTGCCTGAAACTCCACATCTAAAATATAAAGATAAGATAAACATTGTATATTCATAATTCAACCATCAAATTATTAACTTGTTTTTGAAAATTGCTAAGGGTACATAGCCAAATTCGATGCCAAAATGCATTTTCCAATAATGTGGCAGTTGGTAAGTAGACTTGGTCAAAATGAAGTCTTCAACAATGCAATGTCTCTATTTTGGAACCAAGTTCTAGTACCCCCTAGCAGGCTAGCATTACTCAGTTTTGGATAATATAGGTTTGTATTTATGAAAATTTTCAATACGTTTTTTTTTTTTTAATCTTAATATTTAAAAAATATGCAGGTAACGTATACAATCGCAGTATGATGGACGGACGAAAAGGGACTAGACAGAATTGGATAGAATCAAATACATGGCAGTTCTTTACGATGGATTACGCACACGTAAGAAGACGACGACCCATACACAACAAGTTTGGGCCGTTTGGTCGACCGTGATGAAAAATGTCGTTCGCCGACGTCGGATTACCTAACTTTTTTTGCCGGAAATATATATATATATATAAATAGGAATTTAATGAAAAGAAATATTATTGTAATTAGGTAAATGAGGAGTTTGTCTTGTTTTTAAGCTTGTTGTAATGGCCGACATGAGTGAGGAAAACACTAAGATTTGTTTGGGATTTTGAAGTTTTTAAGATTTGTTTAATTAATTAATTTAAGCTTTAATTAACTGCTTAGGTTAACGATATGATGTAGTCAAAAAAGAGACTCAAAACCCAACATTTCGTTATTTGCTCTCACAAGTTACAACAACCCTTTTTGCATCATCAGGTTTGAGTAACCATTACTAGCGTAGTCTTTTTTTTTTTTTTAATAAAAAAAACAAATTTTGTTGTTATTCCATGTATGTGGGGTCCATTGTTCTCGATGCATCCTATTTTGGTACGTCTCCGTACAACCCATGCATGCTTGAGTCTCATAAATCGAGGGGGCACCTCTTGGATTATGCATTCCACAAGCCCCAATGGTTGGACTTGACTGAATAATGATCTTGATTCTAGAATCTAGACCTTTGAACTCACTACTAGGGGATTGAAAATGGGTTCATCTGAACTGGTTTTGTGAAGGTGACCCCATCAATGGACAATTGAATGCTGTGATCACTTATCAAGAATGGTGTCAATGGATCGGTTCTGGTTCTTATTGGTTCGAGTTCCAGCACTCAAATAGATGAAACCAAAACAGGGATAATTAACCTTTAGGTCAGTTCCGATTCCATTTGGATACTGAAGTTTGTAGATGTGTATGGACTTTGGCAAAATCGTTCGTAAGTTCATGGTCTTCAAAAGTTCATCAATGTCATAAGAAGTTCCAATTGACTACCCTTTAAAAACCAAAACTGGCAACGATACTTTAATATGTGGAACTGGAACCGGGAAATCGATTTCCCTTCAGTTAGGTTCTTAGGTAAACTGGCTCCCACTGAAACCCTACTAAGAATTCAGATGGGTTCCTTGTGCCGTAAACCATGGACCAATGCAAAGAGATGTAACCAGGTCCTGGGCTACAAGGGTTCCACATGACTACCCACCCCATTGAAGTAAGAGCTCACACATACCGACAGGATTTAAAGTTCAAAAAGTTCTGATTTTCTCATTCCCGGGTTTTAAGCGCCCTCAAATACATGGGATGATTTTCTTTCTTCATCTGTTTTGAGGCTGAGAAACACAGTAAGATCATGCTATTTCTGGTCTCCACTCTAGCTCCATGTAGGCCAACACTAGTCCTAACAAATTTCAAGAACGACCCAATTCACTCGGGTCAAGACAGACTCAAACTGATGCGGCACCGAGATATTCACACTCAAGTCTCAACCCTCGACAACAGGATTTTCCGTCCATAGTACAGAGAGTATAAGTGAGAAAATAGTGGGGATGAGTTTAGCAAGGGACTGGAAGTGAATTGGCGACACATTAAAATCAAGAGAAAACATTTAAAACACAAACAGCTGCAGTTTAATTTTTTTTTTTTTCCTGATAAGTAAAACCTCCAAATTATAGGCATCGAAGAATCGATTGGTCATTTTGAATGTAACAATGCGAATGCCGTTGGAGAGTGCTAAGATACTCCAGCTTCTGTTTTTTATCATTTCATAGAGGAAGGGGATTCAATCCAGTGATACCAGATGGTTTAGATGGGTTATGCAGGCAATCTGTTTTTAGGAAGTTTTCCTCCAACACTAGTTTACTATCGAACAAGCAAAATATTGTTTGTTTCCTAGATGCAATATTTGAGCCATCCAGCTGAAAGAAGCAAGCGCATCTAAATGAGTAAGGACCGAGAGATCAACCTCCATTTGAAACCACATCTAGATTTACAAGCTGTTTTACTTTACTAAAACTACTAACAAGAAAAAAGAGAAGTGCAGCATTCGACTTGATAAACCCACAACACTTTTTTTTGATAGGTAACTGATAAGTTTATAGATACGAAACGGTTGAGTTTAAAGCATCGTAAAAATAAAGGAAGGCGCCTCAGTCGATGAACACTCAGATGTTGAGGCCCTAGCCCTGGTGGCTAGGGCATCCGCAACTGAGTTAACAAGACGGGGAACATACATAAAAGTAGCTGACTGAAAATTACATAACAAGGATTTAACTTCTTCCAGATGGGCTTTTGTACGCCATCTGATAGTGCTGATAGTACGTGTAGTAGATAGACAGTTAACGATAACTTGAGCATCTCATTCAAATTGGACATATTGAAGCTGAAGAGAGATGGCCCATTTGGCTGCTTCTAGGGCAGCCTTACCTTAGCCGATTGCAAGCTGGTTGGGATCAGATAAACCCACAACACGAACATACCTTCGTTACTAATGGAGAGGAATATGAAGATTATAGTCATATCAAACAAATCTGTTAGTAGCAATCTAAGTTGCTCCATTACTGACAAAAAATCAGAGGCAGGGAAAAAGATTTGACAGTCAAAAACCCTCCCCAAGGATGTATGGATATGACTAACTGTTGATGTCATGACCAGCAAAACGATCAACATTGGACTTTCTATTTACATAATGTTGGTTTTAGATCTGATTATGGATGTGAAACGATCGATTACAAGCATTAAAAGATATAAAGCTTAAAACCCCAGGTGAACACATACCAAATAACTTTCTTACCACCTCAATCAGAAGGCAATGGTTGCAAAGTTTAGAATCCTCACGAACGAACTAAAAAGAATGGCTTTTAGTTTTCTATGTTCAGCCTGCATTAGAAGCTATCATACGCAATGTCATAGGCTTGGTGAAACTAAGACTAACTTGTATCAAAGAGAAGTGCAAAAGAAAACATATCAAAACATGTAAGTTTGTTATATTAACAACAAAAAGAAAGAAAATACATGTCAAAAGAGTTCCATTATCTAATTGATGTATGTTTTATGTTACACAAAAAACTGGTGAGGTAACATTACCTATCTATTTCATTCAGTATGTTGTTAACCAGAATGGCCTCCTTCCTTCAGACGTTGAATTGCTGAGTATAACTTCCGGCGAGACCCAACAGCAGTTATGCCCATGTCTTTAAGGTCTTCAAAAGTAAGTTCTGGCAAGACTTCCTCATCAACCTCGTGCATTTTGAATAGACCAACATATTTGCTAAACCCTAGATCTTCCAACCATTCACTAACAGTATTATTTCCCACTCTACCAGAAAAACCCATCTTGTCAGTTCCACCACCAGATTCAGGATTAGAGTGCAAAGTATCTGGTCCTCTAAATGCATCTCTCATAAGAAACTCATCAGAATCACCTCCTACTTGATCATCTGAAACAGGTTCAACCAAATAATCTTCAGCGTCTTCTTCTTTATCTGTAGTTGAAGTATCATGATCCGAAGAATCTTCAAACTCATCAATAGGATAATCATCGCAACATTCTTTGTCGTTTTTCTCACCAATTTCAGGATTAACACTAGAAATCCAAGCCCTACCAGTGAACCCACTATTCACTCTCGTACTCCTTCCTCTTTGCTTCATTCCCCTGCCCTTCCGAGTTACATTTCCAAAATCCAACTTGGGTTTCTTCTTATTAGTTTCATCCGAGTATGCAAATTCGAAACTCGATTTCGATGAATTAGGGTTCCAATTCTCTCGATTCTGCAGGTTATCCGTCAAATCATTGGGTGATACACCAGGTTCTGAGACCATGAAATCGGAACTTGGCATAGAGTACTCAACGATGGGGTTGAAATCTGTCTGCCTAGGGTTTTCCAGCTCGTATGTATATCTCTTCTCCTCCAAATTTTGCTTAGGTCTAACAGAATTAACGCAAGATAAAGCAGCTGAAACATCTCCAATCTCGCCCAACCTAACATTTGGGCGTCTCTGCCTCTTCGAATTCATACCAAGAAGCAACATATCTCCAAAACCCTAGACTCCAAAACCTAAACAGAACCCCCGAAACACAAAAGGCCAAAACCAATTTCAGTAATCTACAAATGAGACACAAAGAGTGATAAAAAGATAAAACTTTTAGCCAATAAACCCTAAAAAAAACATTCAATCTCCACAAAAAGATGATGAAAACAGTAGAGCTCACAGAACAAAAACAAAACTAATAATAATCATATTTGAACAGGAAGAAAACAAAACCCTAGATTTGCAAATGAGGAAAAAGAAAAGACAAGGAGATGACTTAGGAGTGAAGACTGTACCTTTATCAAGAGAGGAGATAGTTGAATTTCCACACTGTTCGCCTTGACTTCTAGAGAGAGAAAGAGAGAAAGAGAGTTGAAATTAAACACTTTACCAAACCAAACTGTGTAAATTGTAAACTGGAGGAGAGGAGATTAGAGGAGAGGAGGAGATATTATTGCCCTCTTGACTGACTGACTGACTAATAAAAAAAAGTCTTTGTTTCCTTAAAAGGTTAAAAGGAAAGTGGAGCTGTAGAGAAAGAAAGAAAGAAAACTATCCGTTGTGTTTGTGGCAAAAACTATCTATAAAGCTGCAGGCTGGAGCTGCGTAAAAGCGTTGTAGTTATCCGGTAGAGTAGAAAGTAGAAACAATTTTTTTTTTAAGTTTTCAAGTGTGTACGTACGTGTCGGGTTTTGGTTCGTTACGTGAAATTATCTTTTTCAGTGTCATGCCATTGAATTTAAAGCATCGAGATGTGTATACACGCGGAGTGGTACTATGAGGACGAGGTGGTTTAGGAACGGATCCTAAAAGTTGCAGATCCAGTCAGACTAATATGAAGGTGGTTTCGGATCCTATCTAAATTGGCAGTTCTAAATCCGGTACTGCTAGGATGAGTGGGTACTTACGGGTATCTAATACCTATTTTTATTTTTTATTTTATAGGGGGTTTGGCAACCAAAAGCAGAAGTGCTTCTGCTTCTAAAAAAACAGAAGTGCTTCTGAGAAGTCAAAAATCATGAGAAGCTTGTATGGCAAATTAATGACTTATAAATCAATAAGTAAGTAAGTCAATATGGCAATGTAACGTGATCAGAAGGTAAAATGAAAAATATTGAACTATTATTTTTGTTGTTGTTGTTGGATAATAATAATAATAATAATAACAATAATAAAGGTTTTATATAACTTATACTATCAGCATTACATATATCATCCATCACCATTATTATTATCATCCGTCGTCACTATCATCATCATCATCCATCGTCACCATCATCATCACCATTGTCATCATCACCATCATCATCACCCATCATCATCAACAACAATAACACCATCATCATCCATGATCATCATCATCATCGTCATGATCAGGATAAACTAATTGATGATTTCGAATAAGGATGTTTGTCCTTACCAATGGAGAATAGGAGTTATGAAAAGAATGACTTAACTGTGGTTGGTTGAATGTTTTATTTTTGTCGTGCTTTAAATTTTTAAATTTAGATAATAATTTAGTTATTATTAGGTTTTAATTTTTTAAATTTGAATGAACTTTAATTTTTGATAATGTAAGTGCACTATTTATATCATGTTTTAGTTTAAGTTTTAATGAGTAATTGATTAATGTCATATTTTAATTTTTTTTAAGATAGGTGAACATTAGTTTTGAATGCTTTGTGCCTTTGTCCGTAAAAAAAAAATATATAGAAAACCGCAAAAATAAATCCAAGATTTGGAAAAAACTAAAAAATTTGAAAAACCAATAGTGTGATTTGGGTTAAACAAAAAAACCCATCATGGTTTGGTATAGTTTCGGTTCCTAATGGTTTAGCTGTGGGTTAGACAAAAAATCCAACCAGATCGAAATATGTGTAGCCCTAGTTACACTGGTTGGCCAACAAGAAAGAACCGATCACCCTCACAAAAATTAACCTTTAATACGCAGGCACTATAAGCTTAAGGATAAAGTATGTGGAATATATTGAAGGTGGCAAAAATATCAAATCCTATTTGCCCTTTTATACATAAATTAAGCAAAAACTGGCATTATTGTAAAATATATATATATATATAGTATTTGGATTATCACTATGTAAACCTCGCAAATAAACAGGGTTAGATATGAGATTTTGAGGGCCGATGTGAACTCCTCAAAACAGAGCCCGTATATTAATATTGAAAATAAATTAACTACCCACCAATTTTTTATTTATCGATTACGATAACGAAAAACACTAATCAGATCAAGACCAATGCTAAAATTATTTTCTAAATACTTTCGTGACAAGGAGGAACCATCTAAAATAAATAAAGAAATTATACAAGGTGCTTAAAAAATTTGGGGCCATAGTCGCCTTCATTGCCTACTCTTAGATCTCTCCTTGCCAATAGGCATAAGCAGAGTATAAAACTCAGGTTGGTACTTGGTAACTTTGGTAGAACACAAAATAATTTAAAGAAATAAAATTGAGGATACTTTTGCATTTTCCACATACAATCACTTTAAATATAGCTTCAATTGATTAATTTTGAGCTAATATAAAACCACATTAAAATAGTAGAGATAAAGCTTCGCCTTTTGATTCTCTCAAACGGACTCACATATAGTATCACCCAACACCTCAAAACATGATCGACCCAAATTGCTTATTTTGTGGGCCTACAACAAATTCCAACAAATATTTGCTAATAGAAAATTCTACTTGGTACAACATGATTATGAACCTTTGCAAAATGTAAATATTTATGATTCTTGTAGCTACTAATTAAGAATCCATACATAAAAAATATGTATATATATAAAATCCTAAACTATTTATTTTGTGGCTCACTTCAAATTCTAACAAATATTTGTTATTAGATGCCCTCACCAAACACATATAAAACATGATTAATGGTGAATATTTGCATTATGTAAAGATTCACTCATGGACCAAGCAGGGCCTAAATGCCTTCACCCAGCACATACAAAACATGAAGAAACGTGAAATATTTGCAAGTTGCAAAGATTCACGGTGTACCAAAGCAGGGTTAGAGTCAAGGATTAGAGTTAAAACAACCTTGGCCCGCCAAGGCGCCAACTCTAGGCGCCTAGGGTCGACCCTAACCCTAACTGGCAAAATCGATTTTGCCGCAAAGGAGAAGGTTCTCAAAATGAGAACCATTTGAGAGAGAGACGTTGGGAGGGCTTGCAGTGGAGATGCTCCAACTAGCTCTTTCTCTCTCTAGACATCCATGGTTTCTTCCACTATTTTCACTCTCGGAGTCTCTTTCTCCAACCTTAATCTACTCAGAAGAAGATCCTCTTCTTTACCTCTCTGTTTCCAATTATTACCTCACAAATCCTTCTCTTCTCTCTGTAACAAAGGAACCCTCTTTTCATCTCCTTCTGTATCATCACCACCTCCAGTTCCTAAAAAAATCCCCTTCACACTTTCTGCTCACGGAGTAACATGGGAAGATCCCTACCATTGGATGTCCAACACCCACGACCCAGATTTGACACATTACCTAAACCAGGAAAACTTCTATGCCGAAGCTTTCATGACCGATACCAAGAGTTTACAACAGAAGTTACTTTCCGAGATGAAAAGCCGAATGCCACCAAAGATTTCCACTCCTCCTGAACGTTGGGGACCCTGGTTTGTTCAATCTTATCTGGTTTAATTTAGTTTTCTAAGCTGGTTTTCCTTCTTCTTCTTTTTTTTTTCCCTTCTTTGCACAATTTTGTTGGTTATTGGTTAATTAAAGTTGAAAGCTTTTAGAACAAAATAAAACCCTAATCGAACTTTTATCTGAAAGCGTTTTGCAATCTTATTAGTGAATTGCAGACCTTCAGTTTGGTTAATTCAGGGACTTGTTTTTGTTGGGACAGGTTGTACTATCAATATATTCCTGAGGGGAAAGAATACCCAGTTCTGTGCAGAAAGTTGGAGAGCCACAGCAATGGTTGGATGAACAAACTTGTTCAATACGTGGGAGCGGATTTTAGAAGACCCGAAATACTGCTTGACTGGAACGAAATAGCTGAACAGTTTGGTATGCTTCTTTGATCTCAAATCTTACATTTCTTTTTCATTTTGTTCTGTTTTCTTCTATGGGCTCTCTTGGAACTTGTATAACTTACTGGCTTTTCTAGAATTTGATAAAATTCTGGGTGTCTTCATTATGTTTTGAATGGCATAGGAAATACAATCCACAGAGTGTTATAATTATTTGAGATGTATCTCTTCCTTTCTGACTTAAATAGTTGTAGTACCGTTGTGGAGTTGAAGACCCTATTCCCCAAGATCACATAGGAATCATCTTGATCGTTCTTCATTGTTGTAGTGGTTATTATTTTTACAACTTTTACATTTTTTTTTAAATATGATGATCTATATATCTTATTTACTATGTGTGATCCAAATAGTGAAATCAGGGAAAGCTTAGTTTTAAAATAATGTGACAACAGTTAAGTAAAGCTGTAATATTAAGTGTGTTATTTACCATCTAACGCAACAGGTTATACAACAAGACTATTATAATGCCGTTACAAATCGGTAATAGCTATCACTAAGATATTCATAAAAAGATCTGAAGAGAAATAGAAATTATGATGCAATTTTGGGGTCAAGTTAGTGTTGAGAATAGTCCCACATGGGATATGAGAGCATTGCAAACCCAATATATAAAGATCCTGGAACGCTCCACTCATTGCCAATTGGCTTTCAGTTGGATGCCCACAAACTTAATATGGTATCAGAGCGCAGGCCCACACGTGATAGGCCCAACGGGCACACGTGCTCCACGTCACCCCAAAAGAGTTCCACGTGTTAGGCTCAAAAGAACGCCACACCAATTGGTTTTGAGTTGGATGCCCACAAACTTAATAGTTAGTCCCGTAGCTAGCCTTTGCTTGATGTGGATAATGTAGCATTAAAATTTGTAGTGTCAACAGTTTTAAGTTCCTAGAAACATTCTTTAAAACTATGAACCTTTTAAATTGAAGTTTCACTTGATATATTCACTGGTGCAGGTTATGTACATGTCGGCACATGCCGAGTTTCTCCTGATCACAACTTTCTTGCATACACTCTAGACACCACTGGGGGCGAGCAGTTCATGCTTCAAATTAAAGATCTTAGGGCTTTGTGCATTCTTCCAAATCTGAGAGTTGATGGGGTTGTTAGCTTGGCATGGGCCAAAGACAGTCAAACTTTGTTCTATACAGTCTCCGATGAGACGCAACGGCCTTACAAGCAAGTTCTTGCCTTTGTCTTGAACCCTTCATTTCTGATGTTAGGATAGTTCCTCAACACATTTCTTGATTGGCAGGGTTTTCTGCACAAGACTTGGATCAAATGCCGCAGATGTTGCTCCAATATTCACAGAAAGTGATTCCACTTTCTGTGTGGACATCACAAGCACCAAGGATGGCAAATTTATAACTGTGAATTCTAATTCAAGGACTTCATCCGAGGTAGGTTACTTATCCATATCATTTTTCTCCTTTTAAGCTATGTAACAAGGACAATAACAGGTATAGTTATCCAATATGAAATGTTTCAAACACACTGACTCTGTGACTCCTACAAGTACTAAATATGTGGAAATTATGTTCCATGTGGTGAGTTTCTTATCTCTTTCATTTCAGGTTTATGTAATTGATGCAAACAATCCACGAGATGGTTTGCAAAGAGTAAGGAAACGTTTGCCTGGAACACAGTATTTTGTGGAGCATCACTACGGTTTCTTTTACATTCTCACAAATACTCCTTCAGAGGATTATAACGATTTGATTGACGGAGGTTATTATTTGGCTAGATGCGGAGCTGAGAACATTGAGTTGGCTAAATGGCAGGTGAATTTGTTTTTCATTTTGTCAAGATCTGCAACAGATTATCAATGTGGCAGTATAGAACTTGGCTTGATTTATCCTCGTATAGATATTTGTATTTTCAACTGTTTCGATCGATTTTCAATATTTTATTGTTCCCATTACCAGTCAGATGTGTTATTCTTGCTCCCCTAAGGTGCCTTCCTTCCGTTGCATTTCAGGACCTTATCCTACCAGGCCAAGATGTCAGCTTTCAAGATATGGATATTTTTGATGGACATCTAGTGCTTTTCCTTGATAAAGGGGGATCTCCAATGATTTGCTCCATAAGGATGCCTATTGATATCAACTATAAGGTGAATGTGATTTTCGCAATTCATATTTCCATTTTCCACTTCATTATTAGCTAGTTTATGGAGGTCCAGTCTGAAAGTTGTGCCTTCTAGTCTAGAAACTATTATGCATCGCAGAAAAATAAAGAATGCACAATGAAGCAATATATTGTACCTGCTATCTATGTTCTCTCACATGCATAAAGTGATTGTCTATGTTGCATAAACACGGTTTGAAGGGTCAGAGTCTGATAATGTTGGATTCTGCAAATCCTCACAAATAGGATTTGTGGACTCAGTGTCGAAATACGTGTTTGATATGTGTACTTCAGCCACTTGCTATGATACCCAGATCTCTAAATCGATTCTGTATCAGCGTCGTATCCTTCTGGTAGAGTCTAAGTTACATAGGTGATTGCTTAGATCTTAAATTCTATTTATCTAGATTAAGCATTTATGCCACATGTATTTTTATTATAATCTTGTAATGATGAAGATTTAATATAATGAAAAGAAAGGGAAGAAGCAACATCCTGCCCGAAATCCTGAACGGCTCGTGCATAGCCGTCATCAAAAGCCTTCTTTACCTTCATGTTTAACTGCTCTTGGACGCCACAGTTCGGCCAACTCCGATTCCGCGGTATGCTTCTCGACTTCGAGCTGGGCAGCAGCAGCAGTGGCCTTTCAGAGTTAGCAGTGTTTTTCTGAGTTTGCACAGTGCGGTCCCACTCTTCCACATACATACAGTCGTTTTGTGAGGGTCCCTGGATCTGAGGCAGCTTGTTCTTCACTTAAAAGCCAAGTTCCCTTGGCGAAGTCTCTTAGTCACATGCGTTTGACCACTGTTGACCTGCCTGCGTAGGGCGCTTTGGGCGGATCCAAAGTGCTGGAGCTGGATCCAAAGTACCCTGTATGCACTATTTTTGAGGATGTTGAACCACTTCTTATACCTTCTTCTATATAACTGATAAAAGGAAAAGATGTCTTCCTCTCGTGTCATTGTTCGCATTTTATAAAAAGCATAGTAGCATACGTGGTTCAATGTTTGTGACATTTGATCAATATCTTCAAATGAAGGACGTGATTCATCGCTCTATGGATTTATTATTAAATGATGCTTTTTGTAAATTGTTTTGCAGCATCCAATGGAGCTTGATGATCTTGATCCTTGGTTTTTTCCGCTGCCATCAAACTTGTGCAGTATTGTTCCTTGTTCAAATCATGACTTCATGACTTCCGTCTACCGTGTGGTGCTTTCATCTCCAGTGGTATAACTTCCTATCTGCTGATATTGGGATGTATATCATGATTCATAACTCTGATGCTTTGGAAAACATTTCTGTTTATTATTTATACCTCAACATAATGTTAGTTACTTCAAACATGTGATGAGCCTATGAAGGTGATAATACAGCAAACCAAGAGAATTTGAATTTAATATCTGATGTTAGGCCTTGTAACCATCAATTTTTACTACCTCTCTGAAACAACTGTGATACTAGAAAACTCCAAAGTTGGAGTGGTAGTAGAAGCTACGCACTTCCAATTTGGTTAGAGTTATATGTACCTCTCTGAATTTCTTGAGTTTTGTCTTCCATTTCTGAAATTAGACTCTTTCTTCTCTATATCAAGTTACTACTTTTTAGTTTTTATGAATGTGCATTTCTTAAGGATGACAGGGTTGGCACATAGACTTGCATCTGAAGCTTCTCTTTGTTTTCTATTGGTAAGTGCAGATGCCTGACGCAATAATTGACTATGATATGTCAAAGCAGACATTCTCCTTTGTGCAGCAAGATGAGGTAGTGGGTGTTACTGAAAGTAATACCAGATCAACCTCATCTTTTCAGATGGATGAGAACATGGTTTTAGACATGAAAACCCATAATGGCCAGCATCTCCAGAACTTAGAAAAAGTGCAGAGCTGGAAGGATCTTTCTGAAGCATTTTATTGTGAAAGGAAGGAAGTTACATCCCATGATGGTGTGCAAGTCCCCCTGACTATTTTGTGCTCTCGGGAAGCACAACTGAAGGACCAGTCTCCAGGGATTTTGGTTGGGTACGGAGCTTATGGGGAAGTTCTAGATAAAAGTTGGTGTGCGGATCGCTTAAGTTTGCTTGATCGCGGTTGGGTGGTGGCTTTTGCTGATGTAAGGTAACTAATGCCTATTTGCTGAATCCTTCTTAACGACCTTTTATGTTCTGTGACTTCATACAATGTTACTGTTCCTTGTGAAGATGATAATGAACTTTATTTGCTGCTGATTTGGACCCTATTCTCATCACTAATTTTTGAATATTTTGAAGTTTAGAATGACCAAATCTATGGTATGCACAACTAGCTATTGGAGGTTGCAAAGAACCTTTGAAGATTATCATAATTAAGAACCGCCCAGTTGCTGAATTTTGTTTGCATAAGTATCCTATTTAATTTACCTCCTCTCTAGGATATAACCAAATTCACCAATAGCAGGATCAAATCTAATGAACAGAAATCTTCTATCAAGCTGGCTTTTGGTGGATAAGCATTTATGATTCAGCTGTGACCTCAAAAATGTGCCGTATGGTAACATTTGGCATGAGCTATTTCTGTTTAGTATTGATCAGAAAACAAAAATATGTATACAGCAAGTTTCGTCTTTACTTGTATATTACTATTTACTATATTAGTAAAGGTTCTCCTATGAAATTTACTGTCTACCTATTGTATGTGTTTGATATCACCCTTTAGAAAATAGAGTTTTCCTTTTTGATGGGCAAACAATGGGGTATCCTTGTTACACGGATTCATTTGGTTCATTTTTCATAATGGATTATGGACAGGGGTGGTGGTGGTGCAAATTCTTCATGGCATAAAGCTGGTGTTGGTTCCTACAAGCTAAACTCAGTATATGATTTTGTTGCATGTGGCCAGTACCTGGTTAATGAGGGTTACATTCATAAAGATCGGCTTGGTGCTATCGGCTTTAGTGCAGGGGGCCTTCTTGTAGGGGCAGCAATAAATATGTATTCAGACCTATTTCGTGCTGCCATTTTGAAGGTAACCTCGAACCGTACCAGACATTATCACTTAGTATTGTAATTAAGCGAAAATGCAGATTAGATTTTTTATGTTTGGTAACCTAACATTTTTGTTGTAAGTCAAAGAGATGGCCATTGGGCCTACATGAAAATGACTCCAGCTGATTTTTTGGTGAGTATCATCTCATCATGGAGATCATCTACGCAAGAGCTCAGCTCATTTTGAAACTTCTATCCCTACCAAATTGGATTGCTTGTTACAGCATTCTGAGCCATTTGTTTCACTGTTAACTGTGTTAACATTCTGTAGAATTAGAAGTTTCAGAATGTCTTGTTTTGAGTCAAGATGATATGATCTCAAAGTGAGCAAGCCATCCTAACGAAAATCAGTTCAGCGGGTAATTAATCTCCATGTATATATTTGGAGTTCATAAAAATAGTCTGTATGAGTTGATCGTAAATTGAGTGTGTATGCTTCAACTTTGAAGTTTGAACAATGCATTTGCTTGTGAGGATGATTTTGGTTTTGCCATGTACAGGTTCCATTTCTTGATGTCTGCAACACATTGTTGGATCCCAGTTTGCCTCTTACCACGTTGGACCACGAAGAATTTGGGGACCCTCGGATTCAAACCCAGTTTGAGTTTCTCCGTAGTTATTCGCCCTATGATAACATTCTTCCAGGAGCTTGCCATCCTTCAATGTTGGTCACAGCATCATTTGAGGACTCGAGGCAAGTTCTTAATTTTACTATACATAAACTGCCACAACATTGCATGCATGCACACAAGAATCTCATACAGGTAGCTTTGAGTAATGGTTTTCAGGGTTGGAGTTTGGGAAGCTGCTAAATGGGTGGCGAAGGTGAGAGAAAACATGTGTGCCAACTGTTCTTGTTCAGTCCTTTTGAAGACAAATATGAGTGGCGGGCATTTTGGTGAAGGAGGGCGTTTTAGTCAATGTGAGGAGGTGGCTTTCGAGTACGCATTTCTGATGAAAGTGATGGGGATGACTGATGCCAACAATGAATAAGCTGGAAATTCTTACAATCAATCAAAAGCGGTTTTTCAAGTCATGTTAGCACCTGCTTTTGGCAACACTGTAGCTTGTCGACCATATGTCCAGCCGATGCTTGGGATTCACCTTGAGATTGCTATGAGCTTATGGTCAATCAACTTTCTGTAGCTGTAATATCAGTTGATGCTAATTCTTTCCCTATTTGTTCCCGCGATTAGTTGGAATTGCTTCCTCATCATCAACATTGATACTAGGTACTCTTTCTCCGAAAAGGAAAACGAGATATGAGGAGGTTCTCTCTCTTTTGGCACAGTTTTTGGACAAAGAACAAGGTTCTCAAAACAAGATATCGTTATTTCCGTGTGTTTTAAATGGTTTTTTCCTCACTTTTTTGGTTACTTGGTTTATCTTGCTCCTTTAGAATGTGTTTAAAACTGTTTTTCTCATGGATGATTTTCTCTCACCTTTAGAATGTTCTCGTGACTAACTCGGTCTTGCATTCTGTTTTACAGGTCATAGAGTGAGGAAGCTCTGAGCAAATCAGTAATTTTGGCAAAATAACAAGATATTTGTGTAACTATTTTTATCATGTCTAATAGATATCACAGAACTCAGTCTCATCACTGATACTAACATAGATGCTTCCCTGCATTAAATATAAGCCCACAGTTCAGCTTGAGCTGGTCCCATTGCAGAAGACTACTTAGACTTTGATAGCAAAGTTGCATCCCATACTTCAATTGATTTCGCATTTCAGATCAATCCTCAACTGCAATAGGGCTAACTTGGGCAAGTAAAAATGCAGGTACCCATCTGAACTCTGGTAGTTTATCACCTTATATTGATAACAATTTTTTTTGTAGCCCAGATCAAAAGAAAGGGTGGTTTTTACCCAGTTGGAGTTGGTGTTGGTGACAAACGAATTACTTTCCTCAGGTACAGCGGCTATCGAAGTTCATAATCAGAACAGGAACTTCAAAAAGAAGCATACACATATTGTAGGGTCTCTCTCTCGTACTCAAGAATCCAGGAACGGGGAGAGGTCCAGAACATAGAACAATCCATCAGTCTTAGCCCATTGGGCCGACAAGTGCACTGGGATTTTACAAGCCCGGGGAGTAAAGTCGTGTTCTCTTGCTGTAAAATAGGGTTCTACTTCATATTGTTGGTAGCTTTGAAGTATAAAATTTGCGCATACAAAATACCCTTCAAATGCTTTTAGTGATTAGTACATCAATCTAGGAAATCCTGATATTTGATGAAATCATGTGGGGTATTATTGTCACTGCATATTAATGGAGACAGTTGTACTCATTAGAGCTTGCAGAAACCCATGTGATATTGTTAAAGAGTCTGGATTGCATTAAGTTCACTTTGTTACTATTCATTCGTGACATTCTCTGCTCTTGTAGAGCTTGCAGTGACATCTGTTCTGATACCATTTTGTTACGGGTTTAAGCTTCCAACCCAAAAGACTAGCCTATTAGGTGGAGTTGACCCAAACTTATATAAACCCAAGATCTCCCTTTTATCCATCTGATGTGGGACTAAATCTATTGTCACTATTCATTCGTGACATTCCGCTCCCGCTCTGAACCATGTACCCGCTCTCAAAGCATTGTGAAACTAGGGACATTTCTATTGGCTGCTTTGGTGCTCCCACTTTCACTCTCGCTCCCGTTTCTGCTGTGCGCTTTGGTTTCTTGGATCCATCCTCGAAAGTTCCCTCACAATCAACCCTAGAAAAATGTAGTCTATAATATCCCAACATATAGTGTACTTTTTAATAGGTTAGAGTAGTATTCTAACTTGTTTTGGTTATGGGTATTTAGGAATACGATGGAATTGGGACCGAATGAATAGGATTTGGTACGAACAACCAAGATAATTGGTTCTGGTTCCATCAATTTGAGCACCAGAATCAGAATTGACAATAATCACAACCCACTTATTTAATAAATTCCAGTTTCAGGTAGATCAATAATCGAACTAAAAGTACCCCGTTGACACTCTACCTAACTCATCTCCCATGTGGTCTTAAAAGCGTGTGTAAAATAGGTCTAACAACTTATCCCAATTTCCCAACCCTAGGCTACATATATTGTATAGATTCTGTCATTAAACCGAAGATATGGGTTGAAGATTGATTTTGAATGCCAGAAAGAATCGAAGCACATTACGTACTAAAAATCATATTATTCTTGAATGCTTTTTATTTTTTTTAATCACCAACCCTAATATCATCAGTATAATACTAAAATGTATGCTAGGTGATGATTTGATTCATTCATGGTTGACATGAATCTCCTATGAGCTAGCATGGACAACGAAAAACTGAACATGTGTATCAGATATGATACTTGCCATATTTTCTTCTTCTTCTTTTTTTTGAATAAATGGGATTAGCGATTCCAAAGATTAGAATGCGTTAATGGGTTACTGACATTTTTTTAAATCCAAAAATCAGAATGCCAACAAGTCATGTTTGGACAGTGAGAATAGGAATAATATTATGGAAAATATGTTTTCATTCTAGTCATTCAAACATTGATTTTACCTAATCAGCGTAAATTTTTAGCGAAATGCCAAGCATCTCAGTTTTCTAAATTTTAATAGACCATCAATAAGATTGTGATATATGAAAGGGTCACAATCAAAACAACACATCAAGTATTTAGTATAATAGATTTGCTTCAACTAAAATGATGAGATCTTGGGTCCCACAAGCACCCACTTCCATTCCGTCCATACATTTAACAATTTTTTTGGTACTTTTTCCACCAATAGAATGATAATGTATTTAAAAATGTCACATCTAATCACAAAGCACATATATAGTGTAATGTTTAGTTGGACAAGGAATAATTTTAGAAAGAATAACAACACTATACCCTAATAAAATTGCATTAATTAGTTGTTATATTTAAGGGTTTGAATATGAAATTTGTGATCTTTAAAAATCAGAAAAGGCAAAACTAAGTCAAAGAGATCATCCTATTCCTATAGCCTATTATAAGTGGTCCTGTTTATTGGTGGATTGATAATTCAATAAAACCCTAATATGTCGCCATTGAAGTCTAAAGATGATGCAAACCGACGCAAACCCTAGTCCCCTACCACACATATATAACAACATACAGACAAATTTCTAGGTTTTTTACCTTCTTTTATTCTTTCATTTTCACGAACTTTTTTTCTTTTTGGTAGATGGAACGTAAGGCTCGCGACAACTTCGCGCGCATGAAATCTGTGATAGATATAGACTCGGGTTACAAGTGAAATTATAAAGAACTCAAAGGGTATATATAAAACGATATTTACCGCATTTAATTAAAAATTTTTACTCGCACCTTACTTTTTTTCTTAACATCCCACATCTTCACACCTTTCCATTTATGCTACCATAGAGAAATCTAAAGTTTAGAATATTTTTGTGATCATCCTCGTAAAAAATTAGAACGTAATAAAATAAAGTTAATTATGTGATATGGTTAAAGATTATTTTTTACTATACATTATACCTTTGACAAGTAATTTGTTGGGTAATAACTTACCGTTGAAAAAAAAAATATATTTCAACTTTGGTTCCAAGATTCATGCTTACACTTTTTTTTTCTTTTCAATTCTATGATTTTTTTTTAATAGATCATTAATGCATGAAATGGGGTTTTCTTTCGATTGTATGATTTTATTTTAAAATTTTTGAAGGAAGGTTCATGCTTACAATCAATCACGGTCAGATGACAAAGGAAAAAGAATAAAGATAATTAAAAGGAGGGTCCAAAGGACTTCCTCGTTTAGTCGTATAACATCTACCCCTAGATCAAGGTCTACATCTTTCACTAGTAGATTAATTATTAGTGTAATTGAGATTATTAATTTGCATTCAAATATTTATTGTTCTAGAATGTTAAAAAGTGTTAGTAAAATGGTAATAAAATCTACAGAATTGTTATGGGGACCGGCCCAATAATCTGTCTAATCAGATTGAAGTGGCAGTTCAAACTCACAAAAGATGGTAGATGTGAACTACTATCTTAATCTGTATAATTATATAGATATTATTGGGCCGATCCCAAAATCATTTTCGTAAAATCTATAAATATGTCAATTTGTACCTAACAAGAAAAGAAAACAAAAATTTGTTGATATGTCATGGAACAATTAATGCATGATCGAGTTTAATTACCTACCAACAAATACAAAGAACTGAATAGGAATCAGTAATTTTCCATCTTAACACCAATAATGTTGCTTAAACTACATTTTCATTTAATTAGTTGTGAATGTGATGTTTTTTTTAGGGGAGAATGAGATGTTTAAATCATAAGAAGCCTCGATTTAATAACGCGCCTGAGTTAATTAAATGCGCTCGAGTGCATAGCTACAAGATCTTCGTGAATTTTCTCCGTGATGGACATATACTCAGTCTATTAATAAGCTTTTAAAAGGCGAGTATGTGGAATCTTCTTTAATGGCATTTGAAGTTTACATGAAGATGATCAACAATTAATTTGTGAATATAATTTTCTAACCATGAAAAAAACGTTTTACATGAATCTCACGTGCCTCTGTAAAAAAAAAAAAAAATTTATGCTCACGTAAATGATAGGTAAATTAATGTTCAAATATTTCTCCAAAATTAGGGTAAAATTTTAAGAAAACAAGAAGTGAATTTAGGCCACATTTTACAAATTTTGTTTTTACTGGACAAATGTGAAAAACAGAAGACGTCAAAGTCTGACATTCGTGCAGTCACGTATACAAATTATCAATAGAACCGTTCTGACACCTGTACCGTTTAATGCCGTCTAACGGCACAACCGACACTCTAACGGTAACGGAGCCCTAACGGTTTATAAATCCAGTTGTCACACGATATCTCCGCAAAATCTCAACTCACCAAATCAGAATCGCAGTATTTTTTTTCGTTCTTTTATATCCTCCACCTAGACCTGGCAATATCAACCTTAACCCGTCAACCCGACCCTAACTCGACTCTAATAACCCGATCCTAACTCGACCCGTCAATTAAACGGGTCGAGTTAGGGTTGGAGTTTTTCAACTCGCCAAAAAATAAGATTAGTTTGTGTAATCCGTGAACCAACCCGCTTAAGCAAGTATTAATTAAGATTTTGATAAAATCATTTTGATAAAATCATTTTGATTCCACTCATTCTCTCTATATAAAACCTTATTTAAGTCTTCATTAATACTCTATTTTAATTCCATTTGTTCTCTCTTAATTAAAATCTATTTCTTCTCCCTCTTAATTAAAGCTCAATTAATAAAAATCAAAATAATAGAGAAGATTAATATAATTAAGATTATTAGAGTTAGGATTAGGGTTACCAAGGTTAGGGTTAGGATTGGAAAAATTGACCCGTTTAATAAACGGGTTAGGGTTAAGGTTGAAACTTATTAGCTCCAAAACCCTAACCCTAGCCCGTTGCTAGGTCTACGCTCCTCCCCACTATTCTCGTTATATTTATCCAAAATATCGCGAGATACATTGTCGGTAAGTCGGCTATCAATTCTTCTTTCTTCTCTTCTAAATAAAGGCTTAAAATCCAGATCTGTCACGGCCGAATCTAACGGCATACATCACGAGTCTACTACGCGTCGTATATTAGCTGAATTTTTGTTTTTAAGTTGCCACGTGGAGACTTGATAGTGGTTTAAAACGAAACGTGTGTTGATCAGAAAGGTTTTAGTGGGCCCAACCCGACAATTGATTAGCTGGTCGACATTTATTGGTTCATTTTGATTAACCACGGTTAGAAAACTAACCATGGTTAATAGTTTTGATCGAGAATATTGTACGGGGTCTCCTTTGTGCACCGACGCCAAATTTCCAGCCTCACCTTTAAAAAGGAACGTTTTTTTTTGTTGACTCCCGGCGAATATACAACCAGTTTGCCGGTAGATTAGCCGGAATCTAGTTAAACTAAAATCTGAAATACTTCGAATGAAATTCATCGATTGAAATTCGTTTGATTTTGATTCAAATTCGTTTGAAAAACCTGAAGATCTAAGGGGGGTTCTGTTTGTAGTTCAAACTTCAAACGGTAAAATTTCCTGTTAGGTTTTTTAGTTGTGTTTCGTGAAGATCGAAATGATGTTCGTATATCTGGTTGAAATGTATGAAATGTGAAGAATGTTACAGGATTTCAGAGGGTAAAGAATTAAACTATTGTGATTTCTGAGGAGATTAAGAGTAAAATAGACGGTTAATTTAGTTTTCTTCTCTAATTTTGGGGGGGATTTTCAAGAGTTAGAGAGATTCGAGACGAAGAGAGAGAGGGGAAGAAGAGCTGTAACATTCAAGGATTTGAGCTTAATTAAAGATTTTCCAAGGGTTTATCTTGGATTTCCTTTAATGCAGCATTGATTGGGAAATTGGGATCGAGGAGGGTTCTACATTTTCGAGGCGTTATCTTAAAAGTTTATTTAAGTTAGGTGAAATCATCTTTTTTCGTAAGGGGAATGCATCATATATATATATAGATAAGGAAAATTTTCATAAAACCCAGTTGTGTTCTTTGTTCCCATTTTTGAACACTTATATCAAATAAGTGAACAAAAATAGGAATCGATTTCCCTTCTTGTTTTTATTGAATTTTGACAAGAATCAAGTCCACCAATGTGGTAGAAAAGTGGGTCTTAATCGATTGTACACTAGAAGGAATTCATGATGTGCAGATTAGAGAAGTCTGAGAAGAAATCTGATTACGGGACAGAAAAAGAGAGACGGTTGCAGATAGGGATGAAGTCATTTGGAGAAGGAAAGGTTGAAAAATGGAAGAGTTCTGTAGTTTCTCGCTCTAGAATGAAAATATGGATGATTAGAGCAACCACTACAGTTTTGTTATGGACTTGTGTAGTTCAGTTAACGGCATTGGGGGAGTTGTGGGGGCCTAGGGTTTTGAAAGGTTGGCCTTCTTGTTTTACGCCTCCGGATTCTTCGAGTTCGAATTCGGCTTTGGCTGTGAAGATGTCTTCAGTTCCTGCCAAGGTTCATCTTCCGCCCAAAAGTGAGTTACAGTTGTTAATTTAGTTCATTTTGCATGATTTCTTCTTGTCATTTGAGCTTTGATGTTGTAGCATTGATTTGTTGCACTAGTAATGAAAACCCATATAAGGGTATGATATTAATTAACCTGGGTGATGAAATTGGGTTGTCAGCATTTTCGAGAATAGATACTGGGTCATTGAAGAATCTCTTATTTGGTTTACCATTAAATTCTAATGAGATTTTGTCTCTTTGGTGGTTCAGAGATTTAGGTCTCTTCTCGGTTTAAGTATTTGAAAATTGCAACCAAATTGGTAATTCTCTAGTTCTTTTAGGTTTCTATTGTTTGCTGGTTTTTTTTTTTTTTTTTTCCTTCTCAAAGATATGTAAATCCAGCATATTTAGCTCTCTTTTTAATTGCTTCCCTTCTTCCTAAGTGAGCAATTCAAATGCTAATTCCTCTTCTAATAGAGGAATCAAAAAGTTATAGTTTCTTCAGTTCCTGATTATGTCACTGAAGAAAAAAAATAAATAGTTCTTGATTTTGTAAAATGATGCTTTGCTTACTGATATGAAATTTGGCAACTGTTTTCTGTTTAGGGGTTTACAAGAACAATGGTTACCTGATGGTTTCATGCAACGGAGGGCTTAATCAGATGCGATCAGCTGTTAGTTACTTTTATCACAATCTTTTTTTATAAAATTTCATTTCTCTGTTTCCTAATTCATTTCTTATTCTATGTATTGCTAATAATCCTCACTTCATGGTCTGCCTTACAGATTTGCGACATGGTTACTATTGCAAGATATTTGAATGTTACACTTATAGTCCCTGAGCTGGATAAAGCCTCCTTCTGGGCTGATCCCAGGTGGGTTCATTATCTTCCCTAATTCATTTTGAATCTATCAAGCTCTTCTTAGTTTCAAACTCTGTTTCTGTCTTCTGTATTAGTATTTTAATTTATAAATGCAGAGATGCAATCTTCTTTAACAATATATGTTCCTTGATATGGCAGTGAATTCCAAGACATATTTGATGTGGATCATTTCATCACATCCTTGAGAGATGAGGTTCGGATATTGAAAGAGCTACCACCTAGGCTCAAGAGAAGAGTTGAGCAAGGAGCATTCTACTCCATGCCACCAGTTAGTTGGTCTAACATTTCTTACTACCTTCATCAGGTCTGTTTTCTATTCATTTTATTGTGAAGTATCCAGATATTTTTCTTATTTTGTTTCTCATTTATGGGATTGCAGCTAATTCTCTTATTTGTTTGCAAACAGATTCTTCCTTTGATACAGAGGTACAAGATCCTGCACTTAAATAAAACTGACGCTCGGCTTGCTAACAATGGCTTGCCTCTAGAAATTCAGAAGTTGCGGTGCCGAGTAAATTTCGATGCTCTTAGATTCACTCCGCAGATAGAGGAGTTGGGTAGAAGGGTTATCAGCCTTCTAAGATGGAACGGCCCTTTCCTAGTCCTCCATCTCAGATATGAAATGGATATGTTAGCTTTCTCTGGTTGTACTCAAGGTTGTAACAATGAGGAGGTGGAAGAATTAACAAGGATGAGGTGAGATTTCTTATTTCTATGACAAACCAATAGGTGGTCTGGAATCTAAACTTGTTATTCTAACATCTTAATGACCTTTCCGCAGATACGCTTATCCCTGGTGGAAAGAAAAAGTAATTAACTCCGACCTGAAACGGAGAGAAGGTCTGTGCCCTTTGACACCCGAGGAAACTGCTCTTACGTTGAGGGCATTAGATATAGATCCTAATATCCAAATCTATATTGCTGCTGGAGAAATATATGGTGGAGAAAGGAGAATGGAAAGTCTGGCGTCGTCTTATCCGAATTTGGTTAGTAGATTGAATTTAGACAGAAGCCATAGCAGCACTTTAATTCAATACATTGTTCATTTTATAATTTTTTATTTGGTTTGTGAAACAGGTCAGAAAAGAAACGCTATTGCAACCTTCAGATCTTAGATTTTTCCAAAACCACTCATCCCAAATGGCGGCATTAGATTATCTGGTCTCATTAGAGAGTGACATCTTTGTTCCTACATATGATGGAAATATGGCTAAAGTTGTTGAAGGTCATCGCAGGTACTATACCATAATTTTTTAGTATCATTCTTTCATTTAAGGTAATTTCATCTTTTAGTATTGTGATTAATGATCTAAGGTTAGAGTACTCCAATCAGTTTTGAATATGTAACTTTTCGCGCTCCCAAGTATCATTTATATACTCTTACCAGACATAACATCCTTTGGACGCAATTTGAACTTAGTTAACTTGCAACCAGAATCCCAAAAAATAAAACTTTCCCTCCTGCATAGATCACTCATGATTGTGATCAGTCTTGAGGGAAGATTGTCTAGTTAACTCTGGGAGGTTTGAGCTATTTGGTTCATAAAGAGTGAAGGGTCTCAATGACGTGGTAGTTTTGAGAATGGTTTTAACCAACATTTAACACATTTAACATTTGTACAGTAATATAGTTTTATTTTTCCCCCCCTTCTTAGATGTTTTCTCTCTTTATGCCTTGCAGATTCTTAGGCTTCAAGAAGACAATTCTATTGGACAGAAGGTTTCTAGTCCATCTGATAGACCAATACAACGATGGAATATTGAACTGGAAGGAGTTCTCCTCTTCTGTGAAAGAAGCTCATGCAAATAGAATGGGAAGTCCTACAAGAAGAGTGGTGATTCCTGATCGGCCCAAAGAGGAGGATTATTTCTATGCCAAGCCAGAAGAATGCTTGCAACTGCCTGATGAGCATTTGAGCAGTAGTACGTGATATTATCCTCGCGAGTATTTTGTACATTTAGCCGAAATCTCCTACACCACCTTACTTTCATGGAGCCAAATAGACTTTGTACTTTCTTAACACGAGAAGCATGGAAGTGCAGAAGGCGGGGATTAATGGAGATGAAAGAGAGATAAATGGTTGTAGGAGAACCTCGGTAATGGCCTTATTAGGTTCTTCAGGAGCAGCCTGATGATATTTATAAATTTTTATATCGATGAATAATCTGATTTTTGTATAGGGAATGCCTGCCATTGCAGGGGAAACATGGAATCATCAGAGGTATGCAACCAAAGGAGGTGTTCCAATAGAAAGAGAGAGAGAGAGAGAGAGAGAGAGAGAGAAAGATATAGTTGTTTATTGATATTGAAGATTCATGGAAGTTCAGTAACACTTCCATTCTGTATTCTTTTTGGCAAGTCCAAGCTTATATTGTTTTTCTAGCTTTTAATCATATTTTGAACCGACCCCATTTCTCACTTCTCAGGAATATTTCAGCAACAATGAGCAGAATTATTTTGATTCATTTTGATCGAAGTGCACCGTTAAATTAATGCTTCTAATAAACAGATTATACTAAACAGACCCAGGTCCAGCAAATTACTGAACTGCACTAATTTAGTGATTTTTGTTGGACGTTTTAGTAAATATTCAATTCACCAGCAAAATTTGCATAGATATGAATGTATGAAGTTTTGCCACGTAAATTTTTGTTATGGTTTTCTAGTGGCAACTACCAAATCTTGATTTTCCTTTTTAGATTTTAGGTCTCTAAGTGCATCTATAAAGCCAAATTTTTAAGATTTGGGCTTTTTACTATTTTTAACATGGAAACTAATTTTGTAGAAAAATTCATAGAAAAAATAGTCATCCCCACATAATTATGAAAAAAAAAATATGTAGTAGGAATGTTCAAAATCTCCTTATTGTTGTTGGTTGATCATTTGTAGCATGCAAATTTGGTGGGTTCTCTGCATTTTTCATAACGTTTTTCTTCATCTGTGTCTGTAGTGGTGTTTTTTACTTCGTTTATAGCACTTTTTTTTACACTTGTTATTTAGTAGTGGTGTTCTCTACTTCGTTCAATAGCGCGTCATTTCTTCTACTTGTACACAATAGTGTTTTTTTGAAGTAGAACCAAAAGTTGTCGATGTATATGCTGCCTGTGCCACTCCCATATCTAAGCAACAGGAGGAAAAGTAGTCGGAATTTTGTCATTTTTTCCGTTTATAAACACTGAAATTACAACTGCTTCGAAAGAGTCCTACTGTTTGCAACCTGAAAGAACAGAGAGGAAAACGACTATCCAGTAGTTTTCAAGTATTTATTAAAATATGCAGTAGTCCTTTTCTTTCTTTCTTTTTCTATTGCTTGAGTTGCAATGTACATTGGACACTTTCATTGTGATCATTGTTCTTACAACGGTCACAAGCAAATAAGTACAAAATGCACGTGATGTATGACTTTATCTATTAGGTACAAGAAGGGGCAGTATATTTCCACCCAAGTTATTATTTGTTACACAAAATTTACACCCTAACTTTAGGGCTTGTATAGAAATCAATGATCCAAGATCATCCTAACAAAGAAAATATGTCCTTTTAAAACTTCTAACCTTATCAAAAGATAAGAGATATGATGTGAATAAATCATTCTTACAAAAAAATTAGCTCTTGGATCATCTCTCAGGTTTTATATGCAAATGCAAGCGAAGTGTAGGTGAACGAGATAGAAGTTCTAGAATGATTTAATTTTTGAAAAGATTGATTTACATAGTTTTTTTTAATTTTTTATGATAGGACTATTGTCCGATTACAAATACAAGCGAGGGTGTGAGAAAAAGCGCCACTAATTGGCGAAGATAAAGTGCTCTAAACTGGCGGAGAGAAGGGAGAGAGAAACTACCAACTTGCAAGTACCGGGGGATCAACCATCAACGATAGATAGTACTCGTACGCACTTGGATTATGTACGCCCTCCAATAATTTTTTGATTTATTCGATGCAAATGGGATTTGATCCCAGGTCTATTCTATCAACACAAGAGACTCTATCGGCTACCCTAGGTAATCACTTGCAAGATGATCTACATGGTTTGGTGAGAAAAAGAAAATTAATATTAACTAATAAAAAAAATAATGTTTTATTACAAGACATTAAATTTGTGAGATTAGTATAATAAATCTTATTTTACCTGGCATCAATTTATTTTATATTAATTCAAGAAATGAGCCAAGCTAACTAGTAATTAATATCATCAAATTAGTATTGATGACTTCGACAAGATCGATTAATTACGTGATTGATTTTGATGAGTTAAGCATACGCATAGTTTAATTACACCTTAGAAACAAACACTGACCTCCCTTTCGTGTGCAAAAAACAAACACTGACCCGCCTAACCTACAATTTTAAACATAATCCTGGATTTAAATTAATTTAATAACGTAAATACATTGCACTCCCTCGACATATCGCCGTTTTTGAGAAAAAAAGAAAACAGGAAAAGAAATATAAAAGAGAAAAAGCCAATCAAAGCTGATTATGATATGTGGATTGAGATTAGGAAGAGATCAGGGGTGATTATAGTGAAATAATATAAAATTAAGAGCCAGCTTAGCTGATAAATGTATCTTTTTTTTATTTAATATTAGTTTTTATATCCTAGAAAACAACTTTAAAGCATGTTATATTGGTGCATAAAGAGGCTACATTGTTATCTTAATCTAATTTAAATCACATATAGAGTACATAAAAAATGATAGTGTCATCCTGAGGAAGAGGTTCCTCTCCAGGGTCTCAACCACTATTAGCAATCATTCCACTAATTTGTCTTTAATACATAAAAAAAAGTTATTTTTTTTATGAATATATCTACTAATTAAGACTACTAACCAAAGTGGTTGAAAACGTAAATTTTTTTTATTTTTTTTATTTTTATGGAGATCGTGAGTTCAAATTTTACAAAGTTACAATGAACTCTTCTTCAATTACCGTTTAAGGGAAAGTTCTCTTATCTGTAAGTCCCGATTTTATCAATTCACTCAATATCAGTTCCAACCCATGGTATTTATCTTGAATTTCGATTTGAATGCACTTTTATTTAGCTCTCAAAATTTAATTGAAGAAACATTAGCGAATGAATTTAGTGTGTGTAAATTCCGGATGAGTGTAGAAAGACTTAAAAAAAAAACAAGAAGAACTCCATTTTCACCTTAAATTTGAAAACAAAAAATTAGGGGAAGAGGTTGGTAGGTATTGAGAGTTAGGTCAGTTGGAGACTTGGAGTTAACGGAGGTGAGTGATCCAAGAGAGAGTTATTATTAACATTAATTGGTGATCCAAGAGAGAGAGAGAGAGAGAGAGAGAGAGAGAGAGAGAGAGAGATTGCTTAGTGAATGATCCAAGATCACAGTTTACAAGATGGAGAGGCAGCTAGCCTAGGGTTGGTTTCAGTAGAGAACCATGGCTTTCGCAGCACATAATACCTATCAAAAAAGCTGTTTCAGTTTCCAATGTTTCATTCAATCAAACCCAAAAAAATATTTATCCCATCAAAGTCAAAAAATTGGATTGCTTTCTTCCTTAAATAATTAATCCAATTTTCAGTTTTCTTATATTTAATACGTCATTTAATCGTCATTGCTATCCAAAGCAAATCAAACTCAATTAAATTTTAATTATATTTTACTAATTAATAATACTTCACAAGAAGTCAACAAGTAACAACCATTTAAATCTATAAAATTTCGGTCTTAGCTCTATATGAGTGCGAGCGAACAGGGTCATTTGTCGGGATATTGCTGCCCAGACCTTACCAAATACCATTTGGGAGTTGCTAAATGCGTCCAAAATTCCACTAATAAAAACCCTTGATTTTTATTTGATACACCCAACTTTTCTTATACTCTATTTACATCAGTATGTGGTATCTAGATGATCCAAATACTGATTTTTTTATAATTTCATTATTGAGATCACCAAGCTCTAAAACCTTAACCTCACTCTTGAATTATCTCAATGCAGGCTACAATCCTGTGTAAATAGAGTATAAAAATAAATTTGATGTAACAAATAAAAACCCAGGGTTTATTGGTGAAATTCAGGATGCATTTAGCAATTCCCTACTATATAAATTCCCTACTGTATAAGTCTGAAATGAATCGGAGACTGATCATGTGGGTTCCCCTCGAACAGGTATTCGACTGTCCGATTGGGCAACGAGTAGAAACATGAGGCTTGTTGGAGGTCCACCCCCGTATGGGTGGGGGAGACCCCTAAAACCGGTCCTTTACCTAGGTAGCAA
Organism: Macleaya cordata; assembly: GCA_002174775.1. Classification (NCBI taxonomy): domain Eukaryota; kingdom Viridiplantae; phylum Streptophyta; class Magnoliopsida; order Ranunculales; family Papaveraceae; genus Macleaya; species Macleaya cordata. The sequence continues at coordinate 184,966 of MVGT01003207.1, forward strand.
CCATCTTTCTTACGGCAGCCAGCTCTTTTTTTTTCTTTTTTTTTTTTCCTGCACTAGGGGAGAGGGAGGGAGGAAATCCAAAGAGATCCCAGCACTAGAACAACAACAACAAAAATGGGATAGTTCCATTCCCTTATCCCTGAAAGGGCACCTTAGATTAAGGGTCTACCTTACTGCATTATTATATGATATACATTGTAACACATTTTAGAGCAAGGGATTGTTAAGACTTAAAGAGAGATTCAACCAAGTTGATCTGGTGTCAGTGTCTTTAAATCCAACATACGACCCATCAAATCCTGCAAGAACTTCTGCAGGATGGCGAATACGCCCGCATTTGATTCCAAAATCGAGCTTAATTGTCAATTTTTATGAGTATTTGTACTAGGGCATTCTTCATAAGTAGGTCTTGATTCTTCAAACTTGTAAGGAGTTATTATTATTAAGAGTGATTATAAATAAAAAGCACATGTAAGAAGAGAGGACTAGAGAGAGAGAGAGAGAGAGAGAGAGGAGAACAAAGAAAAACAACACAACCAAGCACATTTCAAATGATTCCAATGTGTAAATCCAACATTTGTAGGTTAAATTTACCTAATAATCGAATAACAGGTAAAGAAAATCTGGAAAAAGTTATAAGGAACGACGACATCACGTTGCATCTTTGATGAAATAATTATGTAATAAAATGAGAAAAGATAGGAATAGAGACTTCACATTGTAGAAAGGAAGCCTTGAAGAAAACGCAGCAGCTTCTCCATATCTTTATGGAAGTCTCACTCTCTCTTTCTCTCTTTCTCTCTGAAGAAGAAGAAGAAGAAAATACAAATGAAATAAAAGAATACATACGGGTCTGTGAGTAGGATTCATGTGGTGTTAAAAAAAACAAACCATGAAACCAGTAGCATGTACAATCGATCCGAACTAGATCATAGTTTCTGGACCTGAAGATTAAATATCAATACCC
>MVGT01003207.1:186362-203356 GCA_002174775.1 Macleaya cordata
TTCAACAGATGTCGAAGAACAAAAAAAAAAAAGGAAAGAAAGAAAAATATAAATGGTATGCCGTACTAGCTTTTTTCTGTCTTCAGCCTCTTTTGAGCTTGTTCCCAATCCTCTCCACTGCTCGCATCCCTGGAACGTGCCATTCTTCGATTGCTAGATGAAGGATTCTCATGATCCTGAGGGGTAAATGGAAACGAAATCAGAATTTTATCATTTGCTTTACAAAGTACACATTCTTGTATGATTGAAAAAAAAAAAAACAAAACAAAAAACAAAACAAAACAGCAAAAACATAAAGTCCCATCTCCCTCTCTTTTCCAAGAAAACAAATCACTCCAATTCACGTACCTTAGTAGTGGTCAGCCTACTAATTGGTTGCTTCCCAAGATCGATTTGCACAGAGATGCTGGCCTGTGAAAGATCTACACCCGAGCTCTGTAGTGCTTTTGTCAAATTATTCAACAACCTGTATCATAACAAGATCATAATACCATCATCAACCATCCATTGGTTTGCTCCTATTGATGTCATGTTAGTCTAAACAAGAGTAAAGATAGTACACACATTACGGACCTATATAAAAAAAACTTAAATATTGACAGGCATAAGATTTAAACTGAAGTAGTAAATCCATACTCTGGTTATGCTATTGACAATGCTAATACTATAATCATAACGTACAAGGTCTGATGATCAGGTTTAGATCGTAGGACTCGCCAAACAGCGGAATAGCCCAACTGATGTACTTTTGGAGTATGGAACAGCAAAACTGTTGTTCTACCAACCAAAAGGTCATCAATGAGTACATGCACCAGAAACCAGTACCGATAGAAATCCAGAAGGACTATTAACACCAGTTTTACGTAGACACCCATGTAAATGGATGTATCCAACAAAATGTGAACAAGCTCTCGAACTTAGACAGTGGTGCACAAGACTGATGCCGAGCATGACTCGATTCAAAATCAATCCCCAAAGAAAATTAAGGTTTGACCCTTTTATTGAAACATTAGGCAGAACTATAACCACAATGAAAACTCACCCTTGAGAATAGACATTTGAGATGCTAATTGTTCCCCCTTCAATTGCCATTTCATCCTGTTCGTTCAGTGCACCGCTTGCAATTGCACACGGTCTACTCTGCCATATATGTGTTTCAGATTTGGATATCATGTTCTCTCCATCACATGTCGGTCTTTGTAGAGGTTGGGCAAGAGCACCACTCCTCGCGGCAGAAATGAACATGTCAGGTTGCATCGAAGTCGGAAGGGATATTGCCTTGTTTGCGACCCCAAGGTCAACATCCATAGGTTTGTAGGCAGCACTTGTTCTTCGGTCATTTTCTACTGGGTTCTGTGCATTTGCAAGGATGGGTGGGGTGATAGGGATGTTATGGTCATTAAACTTTCCAGCAAACATCAATCCTGGACCAGGGCCGTTTTTTATGGCCAGAGAATGATCAGCAATACTTTCTCCAGGCCCATGCCTGTTCCTCTGTTACAAACAAAGAAAACAAGGTCAGTAAATTCCCATACAAAATTGAGTACTTCAAGAACAAAATAATCCAAACTTATGCATTGGGTGGCAGTTCTGATTGTTGCACAAGAATCCCAGGTAAGCAACAAACACAACACATAGAGATCAATCAAAATCTCTGTTTTTAATGCAGAACTATCCAAACTCTATTATGTCTATATTAAAAGATGCTCGACCCCAAACACTGTACTAAAATCCAATCATAACACAAAGACAAAAGATAAATGAGAAGAGACATGAACTTTTCATCAGAAATAAATGGGCAGAAATATGATGTGTATGCCAACAGTTTTTTTTTCTTCTTTTTATAAGCATGCCAAAAGATTCGCGGAGGTATAACAGAAACTAAGTTGATATTACCCAAGGCATCAACTTTGTTGGCTCCTGATTCCATCCTTGGTAGGGGACCTCATATTTATTGACTTTCTCCTGTAAAAACTGAATGTACTCGATGACCTGCATAGGAATACCAATCTTTCTATAATAAGATTTTGTAGAATTTTCGTTGTTACCAAATGCTTACAAAAATAGCACAGATATTCTTTTTTCCTTTTATAAGATGAGGTACCTCTAGTAGGAATGAGGCCTTATCTCTCTTCTGATCATTAAGGGGTATGAGATCTCTCAGTATCTGAAATCTGCATGACAAGTAGAAAAGTTCAGACCAAGTAAGAGATCATGTTCATAGGAGCACTTCAATGCTTACCAACACACTCAAAATATCTCAAGTTATTTTGTTAACTAGATTCTAATTAATTAGCAGGTAGTTAAGAACAAATACTGCTCTTGGGAGACAGGCTAAAGTTTCGAATGCGAATTAATTTGCAGGCAAGAATTGCTATGTAAAAACACAAGAAGCATTAGAAGGAAAAATCTTCATTTGAACCAATGAAGATCTATATAAACCTTTAATTTTTCAGAATTCATCATATTTTAACACATGGGGCGATCCATTAGGTTTTTTTCTAGGACAGATTGGTTAATCAAATTGCCTCTTCATCCATCTCAAAACAATTGGATGTCACTTGAACAGTTGAACACCATCAATATTTCATTCAGACCAATTGGAAACTTGGGGTAGCTATAGAAATGCAAAAGACGAGTATGTACAAAAACTACATCAATAGGAAAACACGGAGAAGCCATAGAAATGCAAATATGATAGAGGAAAACAAAAAAAATATATATTTGATAGAGAAACTTGCCTGTCGTTGATCTTGCTCCTCCTACGCTGCTCTGTTGCAGAGTGTTTTGACCGTGGCGTGTTGGCCTTCTGATCATTGCTCTTACCATCTATTCTTACCGTCAATTCTGCAAAAAACCCCCCAAAAGAATTAGGAAAAGAGTAAAGAATATGGTACTTCACAAATTGGGTTTGTCTCAAAATCTAAAAAAACTGATAGCATGCTATCAGAATTTCATGAAGACTGTTAAAGAAAGTTACAGACCACACTGAAAGAAAAATAAAAAACTAAACGCAGGTCTGTCATGTATCGAGATTACAGTTTAAATAAGCCCCCACCACGGGGTATCCAGGAACCACATGGGATAGCTCTAACATGCGCGGGGGTGCGCACGTTAGGCTTCTCTACACCTCGAATTCTACTATGTGACATACCTTTCTGGGAAGTGACATCTTTCTTTGTAAGAAACTCCTCGTCGTCGTCTTCGTCTTCCTGAAGACTCTTACCAGATTTCATCATATCCATAAAGGTCTGATTTTTCTGCGACGTTGCCCTGTAAATTTTTTTACCACAAAATGAAAAGTGAGTCACGGAGGAGGAGATACAAGTATTTGCAGAAGCCCTAGAGCATGAAGAACAATATACTAAGAAAGGGGAGGGGTATATGTCAGTCACCAACTTGGAGGAAGGCAACGAGCTGAAGCTGCTGCGAAAAATATAAGGGGTGGTAGATGCTTGTAATGGCTGCTCCGACGACCACTGCCCTAAATTCTCCGCCGGTTGTTCTGCAAGAAGAATTTGTATATCTCAGAGGAGATGAATTTAATTTAGTTAATTCATATCATGGTATATGCTAACATGCGCAGGTATGGTGGGGCCATCCAATTCTTTTCCACACGGAAAGGTCAAAATAAAGAAGAAACCAAAAAAAAAAACAAAGTAAAAAAAAGTAAAAAACCATTAGTCTTTCGAACGCGTTAAATTTGGTTTAATTTTTAGGGGAAGCAGTTATGAGTTTTGTATGAAGTCCGGAGAGTCTGGACCTGTTGGTACCCTTTTCTCCCTTTCAAAACAGAGCGGAGCGGATAGAGCACAGGGGGATGATAGTTAATCATTACACCATCGCTCAGGTTAGATTCTAAAAATAAGTCACATGTCATGCAAGTGGGACTCACGTGATAAAGCTTAATCTAGATCCTAATTAATTACTAACAGATTTCATACGGTAAAAAAATAATTCTAAAAGGTTTCATTAATGGTTCTTATAAGGTATCTTCTTTTCTTTTCTTTTTTTTCTTTCCAACAAGTTAATTTGTTTTTAATAAGGTAAATAACCCTAGTTTAAACTGTCATCAACATCAAATACTCATGCTTATTATAATGTATTGTCTTAACCATAGTAATTCCTAACTTATTGTTCGCTAGGTTGTTCAAATGTAGTGTTAATACATTCACAATTTTTACCAAACAAAAGTTATATATTTAAAAAAAATTGAAAAATGTCCATAAGAATGACCCAGAAATTGATCTCACATTGACAAATTGTATATCATGGACGATTATAAATTCTTATCTTTACATGAATTACAATCATTTATGATGATTTAAGGTACTTAGTGATGGTTGGTGTTGAAGTGACTTTCAAATCACATTTATGACCTTAAGAAGATATTTTGCTAGTTAATTATCACGGCGAAGATAGCATGCGATATTGAACTTTCAATTCATTAATTTGACAAAACACAATGCTTACCTTTAAGTGTTCTATACGCATATCAATAGTCACATCTGACCCAACCACAAAAACAAAAACAAAACAAAAAAAAAAAAAAGAAGAAGCAGGACCCGTCGTTTGATAGGTCCCCTCCTTGTTAAAAAGGATCGTTTTAGGGGCCAACAGAACTTGGCACATATTTGGAGGAGCTCCTTAAAGTTAGCGGCTTGGGATCGAGCATCCAACTAGGAAAAAAGGGCCTCGTCAGGCGACACATTCCCCCACTTCTAATGTTATTTAGTTATAGTCAAATTGCGGTTTTGTCTTTCGTTCTTCAAGGGTTTATACATACTTCATCACTTGGGTCCATTTTTCGATAATATTTGACCCCACTTGTGAAGTGCTTATTACACTCCAAATCCGCCAGATTGGCTTGTTGTTGAAGTTGGATTCAAGCATAATTGTTTTATGTCTGTTGGATCTTAGTCATAAAAATGTTCTTATTTGGATGATCTGGACCCTAAAAAGGTTCTTTTGTGTATTTTGTTTGGTCTCGGGGGCATCAAACTACTCCGTAGGGCAAACTTGGATTTTTAAAAAGAAATATTTGTTAAATCAAGAGGAGTCTTACTACCATCCCTAAGATCCCAAAATCCATATTTATGGAGCTTCGGCGTGGGATATTTAAACCCACCTTCTTACTAATTCAACTCATTACAATTGATGGGTTTTGTAAATTCGACAATATAGATTTTTTAAGTCATATAAACCCAACAAGTTATTCTATGATTCTAGAGGCAGCTTTACAGAATCCACTAACTCATTCGGTATTGTTTGGTCTAAGGAACCGCAAATAAGATAGGTTGAATTAGTAAAAAAGTGGGTTAAAATATCGATTCCCTTGACCTTTGTTTGGGGATCAGCAATACCACTTAACTAGATCTTCTCCTCATTTGAACATTTATTATTTGTATCAACCTAATTCAAAGCCATAAAGATGGAATTTACCTCTTAAAACATGATGGTGCCTCTCTCCAGTGTTGTTGCCCTTCTTGGCGGTCGTCGCTTTCTCAACCACAGATTCTCCCCATAACGAAAAGGAGCTCCCACTGTAAGAACTATTGCTGTTTGAGATAGTAGTAGTTTTGTTAACATCAGCTTTTTTCTCTAAACTGCTGGCTGGAACGACGGCACAAGTAGTAGTACTGTTAATCTCTGGCTTGGGAACCAGTTGATTAAAATTGGAAATGTGGCTTATAGTATAGGTCCCGATCCCACCAGGGAGGACGTGCTCGACTGATGAAGAAGATGAAGAAGAAGGCGGCCGTGTCTGCGCCACCGGCTTTTCAACAGTAGATGTATCAACTGTGATTTCTCCCTTTGAATTGCTTTTCCCTATCGTTTCAAGTGGTTGTAGAAAATCACGAGTTTTGAGAAAAATTCCTGTAATAAGATTAATCCCAATGAATTAATGACCTAACTAAATTAGAGTAGACCCAGTTCTGAAACCAAAGTGAATTGGAATTTAAGAGGAGAATTCCCACAGATTTATTTTTTATTTTTTTTTTAAAGTAAGGAACTATTGTCCAAATACATATTTAAGAAGGCGAGCACGAAGGCATGTGAGAAGCACAGTACACTACGCTTAAAGCTAATCACATTTCAATTTCTAAGATTAGAGAAGGTATTTATTAAAGTTGGTACTTTATTTCTACTTGCAAAACTACTAGCCCTAGTAACATTTATAGTGCTAAACTCAATTATGGTCTCGGAATGTTCAAAAAACAATCTCATTTCTGTGGCACATAATAACTCAGTATACATATCAGAACAGGCTAAACCTCTAGAGGGTCCAGTCTAAAACTCATCCTGAATTCCTGATCTGATGCTCTACTAGTGCTAGCTAACCTCCTAGCTAGTTAAAGACAGCATTATTCTTACAAACAAACATGTTTTTAGGGTACAATTCTATGCCATCCCAAGGACCCCGCATCTCTTAAATGGGGCCCATCGCCATGGTATTTTTAGCTGTTAGATCAAACATTTATCATCCTGGTATAGATCATTGGATTTGAAACAAGTGATGCAAAAATCCAAGCATCAAACGGCTAGAAATCACCGATGAAATGAAAGGTTCAATCACTTATTGTGGATCAACAGGACGTTTGGATTTGACCCATCCAAAAACGTCGTCAACAAAACGAGTGGCTCAGATTGATGATCCCATCTGACAAATGTAGGGTCCAGATGGTGGTGGGTAGAAAATTCTATAAAGTGAAACAGTGAAAAAAAATTCTTTCCAAAAAACAAAAAACTTTGAAAATGTTCAAGGAAAACTAGATGAGTAGAATTATAATTTTATACAGCACATACCTTGAGAAGGCCTTGGATCTTGGTGCTGGAAAGATGAATGATTATATAGTGAAAGAAAATCGTGTGTTGGTTTTTTACCTGTAAAAACGTTTAAAAAAATCAACAAAACATACCCGAAATAGAAAAGAGAAATTTCACAGCTGAAACATAAAATGAAATTTAAAAGTTTATGTTTTTTTTTTTTCCCTGACTGAGTTACCTTCGGTTCCAAAAGGACGAGACTGAGGAAGCTCCATAATTAATCTCGATCAGTTTTTCGGAAGAAAAGAATATCCACGCCTTTGATTCTCAATTGAAATTCAATTCCCGAGATTTTTCCAGATCGCCGAGCCAATTAAGTCGTTTTTTAAGCGCTGAATTCCCGCGAACTAGACCAAAAGTGACTCCGCTTAATTCCCCCAGAAATTCAGTAAAAATTATTCAAACTTATATCTTCACAGAATGTAAGGAACTCTGATTTGTTCAAATTTGAAATCCAGCAAAGAATTTAGAGGCGAATTTGGATTTCTTAAGAGAGTTTATCGGATCCGTAATGCATGCAAAGATGAACTCTTGAGAAAAACGGTGCCTCCGACTGAAGATCGGAGGCGCATTCAAATTCTCTACCTGAAAATCTCCTCTGAACGAATTACTTCGGATTCTAAGGTTACTGAAGCGATTTTATATTGATTTGCTGAAGAAATCTCAATTCTCACTTCCTTCAACAACAAAGGATCGATTCTTCAAATACTCGTACTCAGAAGGTATTTCTCCTGAACTTTATCTCTCTCTGAATTCAACGAATTTTATCAGGAGAATTCAACTAGAAAAATCTTCACCACTGCTGCTTACTCCTGAACCAGAACTCTGAAAATCTCAAAGATTTCTACGAATTCTGCAAGCAAAATTAAAGTAAAAAACCAAACTAAATCAAATTCTGTAGATTCAAAAGATCGAATTCAAGGACTTATCAGATTTATGCCTACATTAACTCAAATAAATCATAGAAAAATCTCCAACAAAGAAATCTACAAATTAATAAAAGAAAATTCGATCCAAGACAAACACGAATATAGGGAAGAAAAAAATAAAAAATAGTAGCGCCTACCTTTGATCTGAATTTCGAATTCTTCTATCTAAAACTCTTCAGTCACAAATGCGTCTTAAACTTTGAACAAATTCGTTTTGAATTTCACGTAAAGCTTTAAAAAGTTAATTGCAGAGAGACAAAATGCGGTAGTATTTCTCGATCGAATTCCAGCAAATATTTCTCTCCTTCTCTCTCTAGAATTCTCTCTCTAGTTTCTCTGTCTTTCAACCTTCTTCTTCTTCTCTCTCTCTCTCTCTCTCTCTCTCTCTCTCTGCACTCTTAAACGCGCTGTGCGGCGGAAGAAAGGCAGTGGGTCGGAGGAGGGGCTTCTCTGGTGATCTTTTATACACAAGTCTCTCTTTTGTCCCTTTTTTTCTTTTTTATTAACTCCTTGCTTCTCTTTCCGTTACTTAAAAAACGCCGTTCTCTTCACGCCGTTAACGCTAACGCTAACGCCGTTAAAACATTCTGACGGTTCTCTCTCGTTTATTTCCTCGCCGTTCCTCGACGAGTAATTCCTATCTCCACAAGTAAGCTTTGACATATTTTTTTTCTTTTCTTTTTTATCTAGCTATGATTTCGTGCCCCCAAGGTATTTTACCAACCCAAAGGTCAACCTAAGAACCGTCGATTCTTTATACCTAGTTTTGAACGCTCGAATCCAACCTCCAAAATTATTGACGATGTCATTTAATTGGAAAGGGAACAATAATGAGGCTCCAAAGCTTCTAATTGGCTCGATACCCATTTGGCAGTGCATTTTCGCATGTGAATAATCAGGGGCGGATCCAGGAATTTTCTTCAAGGTGAGAGAGTCGACGTTGATCGGGTCATCGTTGACTTAAGAGTTGAGCGGCGGTAGCATAATATATACACATACACGACGCAAATAGGAATTCAGAAAGAACTCACTTCTTAATTCTAACAAAAGATTTTTACATATTGTCCTCATTGAGTTTTACTTGTAAATCGTATGTATTATACAAAGCCATATCTAAAAATTTGTAAATAGAGACTAATCTATATAGAGAGCTATTTTATCCGCCCTATTTTCAAATTAGTGTGTATTTCTTCCTTCATCTGACCATTTGAAGTTCCACTTTTAAATTATGGGTTAATTTTGTTTTTGATTGGTTGTCGACCCCCAGACAACACTCTCATTGTCTGAATATATGAATGTGGAAAAAGTTTTGAATGGAATATAGTGCAATAATAGAAAGATAAATACTTAGGTTAGCAGAGACTAAAGAGTAACAGTGTCACACACTACTATTTCATAGAAATTTAGGGTGGTCAAGTTTCAAGTATCTTACAACCAAAATTTGAAAACAGGGGGTAGTCAATTGACCACCCTTCCTCCTTACTTGATCCGCCACTATGAATAATGCTATTTAGACTACCAAAGTATAGGTAGTATGGTGGATGCTACGGTCACACAATAGGAAAAAACCATCTAAATTATTTTTGGGTCCAAAAAGTTTTTTCAATTCACGAAAATATCATGCCACATTGCCACATAAGTGTCTTGTCAAGCATTGGTCTAATTTTTATTTTTAATATTTTTTAGCTATGAGGCTCATTACACACCACAATCAAACAAATGGGATTAGATATTCTCACTTGGGTTTGTAAATTATGCATAAATCTATATGGAGATGATTCAAATGCTAAGGGCCCGTTTGGTTCGCGATTGGAAAATTTGTTTTCAAAAACTAATTTACACCTAAGTTAACTACATTTTGTATCACATCTAAAACTATTTTTTTAACTTTACTATAAAATCCTAAATGATTTCATTGAAAACAAAGAAAACAACATTTTTTTGTTTCGTAAAATCATACATAATTTTATTGTAAATCCTAAAACAGTTTTGGATGTAGTACAAAATGCATATTAATTTAGGTGTAAATTAGTTTTTGAAAACATGGTTTCCAATCGCGAACCAAACGGGCCCTAAATTTTCTATCATCATGTAAAATATAGAAACAATTGAGATCATCTTCATATCCGCAAATTCAGGCTATGGGTCAGTGTGAATAAAGTGTAAGAATAGTAAGAGGTTAATGTTTCATTAAAAAAAAATAAGTAGGAGGGTAATGAAAAATACAAATGAAAGAAACCCAATAGTATTATCAATAGTAGAAAGGGAAGTAAAGAACACACGTGAAAATCACGTGCCTGGTATTAAAAAAAAAGAGAGAGAGAAAAGAAAAAGAGTTTATACAGTACGAAAGGGGTTGTAAGTTGGAGTCGTACTCCACGTGACCTAAGCTGTTAAGATCTGATGAATTCAGATAGATAGATAGATGATAACAGTGGGCCCGACATAACCTCATGCATGCAATCAAATTCAAATCCACTAGGTTTACACAGGATTGTACGTTAAGATCTCGTGTTCATCTAAAACCAGATTGATCTTGTAGTGTACCTCGCATATACGTCATCCATTAAGACTACACACCGTCAGATGGTTCCTCAGTTGACGATCCAAAGGTTACGAATTTGTCATTGCATCCCGAAGGGTGGACGCCGAGTAGAGCGAGGAATTGTACGTGGGGGTCCGGGGGAGAAGGTGAGGCGTGCGTCACGTGACAGGTAAACAGGGTTGACTTCGTTGACAAAGGGGAAATAAAGTTATTAACAGATAATAAAACTGATGATTAGGGCGTAGATACCGATTTATTTATTTTTTAAACCTATCATCAGTAGTTTTTATGAATGAATCTCTCTCTCTCTTCTTTCTCTCTCTACTTTCTCTCCCTTCTCCTCTCATCTGTTCTGATTCAGAGTATGTTGGTGGTGAAAGAGGAAATGTCACGTGCTGCTTGCCACCTGTTTGGTGGGCCAGACTCCAAACATATATGCGTGAAACGCGGCTAATTTTTTAAACGACCTCTCATGTGCTCCAGATTCCTCCCCACTCAAATTTTCCACCCAATTTTTCAAAAATTTAATTAAATAAATAATAAAAGTATTAAATATTTAGTTAAGGAAAATACATGTACTTTATTGAATAATGTATTGTTTTGTTAAATAGGGTTTTTAACGTGCGAAGTTTCGCACATGGTTGTTTAGCCCAGTTGTTGTGCACTTTTCCTGTGACTTGGGAAATCTTGGGATTAAATTATTACCTTGTGGTTTATCATTAGTTTGTTACATGTAATATTTAATAGTAGTATATAATATTAGTAGTAAATAAGATAGTCATTTAGTGGCAGTTATGATAATAAAATGTGTGAGGTTTATCTGCACTGAGGGGTTAAAAGACCGTTGGATGTTACCGCTCACAATTACAATGCTCTTTGTGTGTAGGGATCGATATCCAACGGCTATGCTCTCAAGAGCATTCATATAAACCCAATTTGGTTTACGTTTAAAAAGATTTTTTAAAACTAATAATTAAGAGGAATTGTAACTTGTAGTGGCCTAATGGGAGGGTAATTACGACAATTTCGACCAGCATTCACATTAGTGTATCATATAGGTAGCCTACAAAGGTACAACGCGGGGTGCTAAACTTTTTATTTTTTTATTTAAATTTTCGTATTATTATAGTTTATGACACGTCGCAGTTTAGCATTTTAGGTTTACACTCTAAAATCTGTCTTTTTTGGAATTTATGATGGCTTGGGTGCAACAACAAATACAAATTATAGTGCAACATTATTATTAATGTCCTACTTATGAGATAGAACTTGTTTACACCTTTCTTACACATGCCTCAAGAGAAATAAGAACCCTTTTTTATTGCCACAAACTCAATACACATGATTTCTATACATATTTGAGAGATTTTGATGGTTAATTTTCCTGTATGCCAAGCGTACACAATTAGGACACCCGAAAGATTCAAATGATTATAGCGAATGCCAATGATTACAAACTAATTTTCTACCAAATTACTAATACCTACAAAATTTCTACCTAAAATCTTCTATCCAAACATATTATTATCACATCTGTGTGGTCGTAATAGATCCCACACGTACCCAAATCATCTATATTATTAGAACAAAAGTTTTTGATAAAAACCATCAAGTAATAGTTTTCATGCGATGCATGTGATACGTATGTGCTTCTCTACATGTCACATTTGACGTGAAGTTTATTTAGATCTTAAAAAAAAAAAACAAAAAAAAAAAATGGATACGAAAAAGTTGATTGGTTTGTGTCTAAATTCAATACGGAATTTTGTAAATAATAATCAAATTATCCCATGACTTTTGTGTGTTTAATTATATATATATATACAAGATGCCTACGTAAAAAAAAAAATACATGAACTAGGTGATTATGAAATTATAGGTATGTGCTAATGAAGAAAAATGTCATTAAAACGGTAACTGTCTTTGACATAAATGTGGAGTTTAATTTTAATAGTGATAGGGGGGCCCACATCCTTTACTCTTTTGTCTATCAGCTCCCTTTCATCTATCAAAATACCTATCTTATCTCTCTCTCTCTCTCTTTAGATATATAATGCAGTCAGTTAAGTTGTCACCACAAACATCAGATGTATGTTGTGGTGGTGGGTACTGACCCGGTGAGATCTGTTATTGTCACACGTGCACTTTTAATCCCCTCTTAAATTTCCCAATCCCTCTTTAAAGTTTTCACTGGTCTGATAAGTACCCTGTACCGACGCGACCTACATCCATGGTTCGCCGGATTGACCTGGGATCCGTTGCTATTGTCTGGGAATACAATGTGATTTATGGAAAACTATTTTTGAATATACCAAGACCCTGCGTGGTATCCAACGAATTTTCGCAGCATGTAAATATTAGGAAATGTCTAATTTTTATAGGTTTTTTGTGGTACATTTCATAATTATTTGGAGTGAGCCTACAAATAAGTGGCATAATAGGTGTGAATATTCACGGCTTTGAAATTGCTGCGAATATTCAGTCAATTTATGTTATATTTGTAGGCCTACTTGAACTAACTTTGAACCTATATTACTAAAAACTAATAAAAGATAGACATTTTCTAGTATTTGCATGCTGCGAAAATTCGTTAGATACCAAGCAGGGCCCAAATGTTAAAATTGGTGCGAGAAGATGATGCGGCAGGTGGGACCCAATGCCATTTCCATATTAAAAATAGTTTGAGGGCTATCAATGTCAGAATTGGCCGATCCAACAGATACAACTCACAATCAGTGACACAGATCTGGGCAAACCATGCCTACAGTCACCAACATGCCTCAAGATGTGTTCTGTTATTACAAAGGATTAATATCATCTGATCAGTGTAGCTTAATTACTGTAGCTTGGTCCCTGTAGACTTTAATTCACAACTCACGTGCAGAAAAAGATATGGCTATGATTCTGTACAACACCTAATAAGCCAACCCTAGAACTACGGATGCTAGCTTATGAGTGTACAAGTAGGGTCCAACAGCATTCTAGGATCAACAGTGCCAAGGGTCAAATCACACCCAATTTCGACCCCTAGTTGGAGGGACCAGGAGGGTGCTTCACCGTTAGATCACTTTTCCATGCCATTTTTTTTCGCACATTAATTCCGGTTGTGTGACATTGATGAAGACAAAAGTTATCTCTTACACGCGTGTGGATGAGTACGTAAGATTAGGTCAAACGTAACACAATTCATTGGGCCCAAAATAGCTAAATGCGTAATTACGATTTGCTTTTTTGTTAGACATAAAATCCATACATAATATTTGAGAGGACCTTTATCTTGTCTAGTATTCCTTGTATTTCTGTCTATCATTTTTCTTTTCTCTCTTTCACATGATAGGCAAAAGGATTGAAGAGAAAGAGAGATAGAGGGAAAGAGGAATCGAGGAGAGAAAGAGAAAGAGAGAGAGAGAGAGAGATCATTGATTTAAAATGACTCAATCGGTCAACCCTCCTCTCCCCTCCCTCTCTCTCTCTCAATCTCTCTTCTGGAAGCAGTGGAGACTATGGTGGCACGATGGTGGAGTTGCTTTTTTGTGGGGAAGATGAAGTGGTAGGCTATTTTTTTGGGGGTGGGGGGTGGGGGTGGGATGGAATTGTCTAAGCAGATCCCCTATCCATTCTTTTTGACCGTCCCAATATCAACCCCTTATATACAAATGTTAGATGTTTACTTCATTAATACATGGAGATACTACCACTACATCCAACAGCTATGCATGAGTCGAGCTTAAAAAATGTTTTAAGTTCGAACATGTTATAACTTCAAGCGATTGGATTATGATCCAATCAAGAGATTGGATTGCAAACGTCTGATCTAGGGTTGAACCCTTAAATGTTATAATAACACAAATTAAATTAAAATATTCAAAAGCAAATATAATTTTGCCAAAACAAGTAGAAAATTAAAAAATGTTCCATTAAATTGAAGGAAACTTCCAATATAATTCTTTATATAAACAACCATATGTATTATTAAAATTTTGGCACGTCTATGTGTTCATTTAGAAGTAAGAATATAATATTATAAAAAAAAATAAAATAAAATAAACAGGCAAGCAAACAAATATTATTATTTATATATCATCACATAGGCTGGATATCCACCACCCCATCATCTAAACAAATTATATTATAAGTAATACTAATCAATTAATAACTAATTAATTAAATTTCCATTCTTTTTTTTAGGGCAAAAATCTTGCTTCCTACTGCTACTACTGTCTTTCCAATAAAATATAAGTGCGTAATAAAATAATCTTTGCAGTCCTGGTTGCGTAAATTACGTTAACTTATATAAATACGTTTACTATAAATTATGGTAAAATTCTTAAACTATATAAATTTCATAAACAAATTAAAAGTTTTTCTTTAATTTGTATACAACTTATGAGTAATAGTTTATTAGTGGTAAGTTAATTACATACAAATTTTTCTTTTTTGAACAGTAAAAAGATTTTTTTGGAATTATATTTTAAATCAATTAGAAAAAAATACATAATATAGTTATTAATTATGAGAAAAAAAAAATTGCAATTTTAAAAAATAAATAATCCCTAATGACTTTGGCCTTGTCCAAAACACCAAAAAAACACAGAGAAAAACCAAAGATTCCAATACATACAAAAAGCACAGAGAGAAAACGCCAAGTTCATGAATACAGATAAGAGAAGGGTCTAAAATGTAATTCAAAAAGATAAATATTAAGAATAGGTTAATTTAAATTTTAAATTAGGGTTTATTAATTTATTAATTAATTTTTAATTACTGCACAACTCCCGGTAACATGGACATTCCCTTTTTAAGGTATCCGTTTAGGGATCAGTAAATAATGTTTAAGTTGCTATGAGTGTTTTTCAATAAAATAATTTTTGTTAATTTAAGAGGACAAATTTTTTTAATAAATTACATAGTACACGTGTCGCGTTTTCCGTGGAAGCCGCACCGCCTCACGTGATAAAAAAATGTCTGCCTACCGCATCGTCGCCTCCCAAATCACGTGGCCAACTAAGAAGGGTGGTTGGTGGGCCCAACTAAAAGCAATATTTTGAAAACCGGATTTGTATTAAAACGTTAGTGGTTTTGAGATGGGGATAAGCGGTTTTAGTGGGTACGAAAGTGGTTTTGGTGACGTGGAAAGGTGCTATTTGAATTGTTAACTTTTTTTTAAGGGTAGGCATGTGATGCCTTCGATGTTGCATACGTCTACCTCCTTAATGACTTGTGGGTCCCACAGGGTTTTAATGGCGTGGCATGCGCACGTGAGCGATTGGGAGATGGGGATTTGAAACTCACGTGCGCCCATTCCCTGACTGACTGACTTCTCTCTGCCACATGGCGGCCGGTTCGCGTGCTATGGGGGACAACCCCCTTTCGCCTGTTGTTTTCTGTTGCCGTTTGCAAAAACGGAAAGCGGTGTAACCACCGTTATCCTACTTAACAACAACTTTAGGACGGTGTTAATGACGTCCGTTAATGCCCAATCTCATCCAAACAGTTTATGAAAATTACATGCTTCATCTTTATTTTTTATGAAAATTACATGCAAATGTCTTCCGATGCTGTACAAAACATTATGTTAAAATTAGGAGTAATGCTACCCGAACTTTGGATTTGCACCCCAAATAATACTTCAGATTATTAAATTAGTATAGGGGTCTAATTTCGATCTAAGGTCGAATTTTATAATCTAAAGTATTATTTGGGGTGTAAATCCGGAATTCATGTAACATTTCAGTATAATTATAATGTTAAAATTTTTGAAAAACATTAACGGTAAAGAATCTCGTCAAGCGATTTTATTTAAATTTGGCTAGTAGGATGGGAAGAAATCCTTGAGCCAATCCTCCAAAAATAAATGATGGTATTGAGAATGTCTTCGCTTTCTATTGCGAGTTCCGCTTTTAAATTTTTTTATATGTTAGTAATGGAGGAATTTTTTTTTTATGCAAAGTCTATGTCTAAGTGGCATTCACATTTTACTACATTCATGATTGCATTGGAGATGCTCTTACCTTGCGAAATTGAGAGTCATGTTGGGCAACTTACCACATTCATGACGGGTTTGAAGACATTGTAGCTAATGCGGCTCAAATGGAGATGATCGAAGGATTTTTTTTTTCTTTTTATTGTGAAGATGTTTTCTTCAACATGTAGTTCGTTCTTAAAAAATAGTAGAAAAAAAAAATCAATTTGTTATTGTATCATTAAAAGTTTGTTGTTAATCCACAGTGAAATGGATCGCCAGTTCACCATAAATTTCAATAAATTTTTTTATTAGGTTAGAAGTCGTAGAATAACATAATTTTTTGTGATGATTTACCTGGTGAGGAGAACATTATTAATAGAAAAGCCAGCCCCTTCTCCACGTGGATTCCAAAATGCTGTAATATATTTTATACCTTTAAGACTAAAAATAATATATAATCAAAATAATAATTATTTTTAATAAAATTTAAATTTAATATATTTGTAACTCATTCTCACCATGAAGATCTTTCTCCAAAAAATTATAATCATTATAAAAACGTGTGATCCCCTTCAAATTAGTTGGTTAACATTTAATTATGATTGGTGATTTGTTCTACCGTTAATTTTCAACCATATTTAGATGGTTAATTAGTAATTTTAGAGCGCATGCCTTTGACGATCTCCTTGTTATATGTGGATGATTATTACTAAAAATTAATTGGTAG
>MVGT01003207.1:204010-239469 GCA_002174775.1 Macleaya cordata
CATGTGCTTTCCCACCCGAAACGACCTGTCCCTTACGGGTTACTGAAAGTGGCGTTGGCATTGGCTTTTCTGCTCACGTGGCTTTCTCTCACGTGTTGGTTCGTGTGCCACTTTCTCTTGGACCAAATTCAGAGACGTGGCCCCACTCTTTGACTGCCACTTGTCGCCCATGCCATGCATCGCCTTTAATACTTTCGAAGACATGCATTTTTTATAGTATGACACGTGGCAAATTTCTATTGCTATTTCTGCACCCAAAAACATTTAATTTTAATTTTAATTTTTTTTAAATACGTTGCATGAAATGGACTACACTTATACCTTGCAAAATGAGATGTGACTCAGCCAACTCCTAACCTACCTCGACCGTTAATAAACAAATTAGAGTTTGAATTGAGTATTTTCTACTTCGTTACTCTTCCAATCCTATTAAGGTTAAGATTGAATTTGAATAGTTCCCTTGTTTTATATAAAAAAATATGTCAAATTAATCAATATTAGGATAAACTAATAAAAAATAGAGTTTGATATTTTACCACCAACACACCAACCCACCTAGAATCGATCCTTACCCGATCGTTACCAGGTCTAAACTACAACACACATCCAAGCAAGGGTGTGAGAGTAGAAATCACGCTACCAATGAACTAGAGAAGGTGTCACGAGCAACATAGTAAATTTGCCATCAACAACTAAATAGATACCACGTCAAGCAATATAGGAAATAAAGAGAAATAGCATAAACCAATGAACTACACAAGGTGTTGTGAACTATGAAATAAAGAGAAATCATCAGTGCGCGAGAAAAAAAAAAATTGCCATCTTGTGGTTGAAAATGTGATTTGCGACCCACGTAGGACCTTCCATATGATTGACTTAAGAGAGGAGAACATCCACGCGAATAGACATTGAGAATGCACCATTAACAACATAGAGAAATTGCCATCAGCAAGGTAATAATGACCTTGTCAATCTCTGGGCCTTGATATTAGTACTTGGTTATCTCTTGGACTTTTGGAATGTTGATAAAGCCCAACTGTACAGCAGGCAGACAAAAGTCATCACAAGATATCTGGTCACTACACTAGCTGAAAATTTCTAGTGGATGCCAAGCCCATGGGTGTGGATACCAAGAGTTTTCAATAATAGGCTTTATAATAGGCCCATGGGTGTGGATACCAAGCCCTTGATACAAAAAAAACTTGTATATTAAAATTCACCTAGCACCTTTAATTTCCCTAAATTCTCTATCCATAAATAAAATTTACTGCATCTTCCAAAATATTGTGTTTAGTTTATGATCCAGTATAGATTCATTGTTTTCAAATTCAAGTTTTGAATCCCATAAGAGAAAAAGCGTTTGGTATCTAAGACACTTTTATGGGCCTGAGAGAAACCACTATAATAGTTTAGCTGTGTTTGATTGCGCTTGATTTATGCGGAATTGGGTTAAGTATTTGAGAAAATAATATGAATTTCACTGTTTGTTTGTAATTTAAATTCTACGTAATTAGGAGTCCACTCACTTAAAAACGTGACAAATCGTTGGTTTTTGACATAATTCAATGGAATAAAATTCCTAGGCTCTCCCGAGAAATGCACTTCTATAAAACGGGTGGAAATGAATCTATTTTTGCGAAACACATTTATTTGCAATCAAACATAACCTTATATATTTTCTCTAGGTGTCAATAGGAACTGGATCGAACATGAATCAATTTTCATGATTTGGAACTGCTAGGAACAAGAACTGCTAGTATTATAACATGTTCTGATTATGGGTATAATAGAACAGAAACCGACAAACTGGAACCAAGCAGAACCTTAACCAACTTAATACTATAGGTACCAATTCGGGGTAGTTTAAGAACCGAACCGAAATTGACCTGTTGATGCACCTAAACTTCCTCTGGAGTCTGGTCAGTTAAAGTTTGGGTCATTTTATAGGCACCCTCCAAAATCTTATTGGCAGTCCCCGGTTATAGGCATTCCTACCCTGAATTTGCATTTGTTTTGTTATGGGGATTGCCAATAATATTTGGGAGGGTGCCTTTAAAATTTCCCTTAAAAGTTTTAAGCAAAACGATGAACTGGACTTGAAAAGTTGAAATCATTTTTCCTATGGCAGACCAGGCTAACTGGACTGGGCTTTATGGGCCTCCTATAAATGCTTAGCTGCAGCAACCATGGTTGCCTCTGGCCCGGTGCTAGTCGACAGTGTGGTTTTTGGGCGACCATTCACATATTCACCATTTTTTAAGCTTAAAAGACTAAAAAATTATATACTCGATGTGAATTTGTTGAAGAATTTCATTTGCTTGTTGAGTTCTGTTATAACACCTACTTTAATTTGGCTTAATTTTTTAGGCTTCAGTTCTTTGAGGATTTTAAAAAAGTTGAGGAGTCTACTTATTTTGAATTATTGGATGGAAATAATGGAATTTAAAAAAGTCGAAGAGTAGTCTACTTTTTTTTAACCTGATTTTCTCACGGTTTTTATGAAAGTTGTAGTTTATTGTAGACTGTTAACTTCAAACATAGGTTACATTGGCGGTATTCAGCTAAAATTCGCAGGATGCAAATATACCTTACGTTTTTTGGGTTTTTTTTAGGGAATTGTACAGTGAGCTCACAAATAAGAGGTAAAATAAGAGCATCTCCAATGCAATGTGGATGTGGTAAAATAAGACTGCCATATAGAAAAAATACACATCTTTCCATAAAAAACTCTTCAAATGCTAATGTGAACATACAATTTTAAGTTGAGTTGGCAATGAAATGGAATGCTATTGGTGGAATGGAAAGACACTAGTGTGAAAAACGAGGACATTGTGAAGTTAAATGTCTAGAATTTGAAAGAATTAGACATTCAACTTCACAATGTCCTCGTTTTCACACTAGTGTCTTTCCATTCCACCAATAGCATTCCATTTCATTGCCAAGTCAACTTAAAATTATATGTTCACATTAACATTTGAAGAGTTTTTTTTATAGAAAGATGTGTATTTTTCCTATATGGCAGTCTTATTTTACCACATCCACATTGCATTGGAGATGCTCTAATATGAATATTCACAGTTTTAAAAGTGTCGCAAAAATTCACAACTTTTTTACCTTTTATTTGTGAGCCCACTACGAATTACCATCAAAGTATACCACTAATTCCCTCCAGAAATCTATAAAAGTTAAGGCACTCTTCATAGAGATCGCGTTAGGAAATTCTAAAGGGCAACCTCCAAATCCACCCTACAGAGTAAGATCTTATTGGTGGAGTAGCCTCAAGGGGAGTTAAACTCACGACCTTCAAATTATGAGGTAAGAGCTTTAACCATTAGCTAGGCCAACTCCCTTTAAGTTAAAAGACTATATGTCTAGTATTTTCATCATGAATATGGTATATTTTATCCATATTATGATGGATTTTTATGTTCGTGCAATGCACATACCTAAGACTAGTTCACATTAGAGCAGTATTAGCACAACAAAATTTTTTGCCAAAATGATTAATGAGTCAACATTGCTAGTTATTAATTTTTTTTGCCAAGCCTAGTTGCACCCCATCTTTCTCAAAACGTCCCCGTACTTAAAAGAAGGTCGAAAAAAGATTGGACATTTTAATTCAACCACCTTTTTTACTTAAATAATATCACACTTATTTTTTCATTTTGTTTACTTCAGTCTATGGAATGGACCCCATAAAGAGATGATCTAGGGGTTAATTATTTTTCTGAGGATGATCTCCTCACAACAAATCACATCATTATAAAATATTTGACAGCACTAAAAGATGGTTAAACCTAAAAGTTACAATAAATTATTCAAATAAAAATATGAACTAAATTTAGATGGAGATGAAAAAATTTAGAGCGATTTGAATTATTGTTAAGATGGTGTATGTTGTTGGGAGATCATCCTCACAGAATACCAGTCCTTGGTTTATTCTATGTGAACCCCATGCGCTGATGTAAATGAATGGTAACAATATTATGAGATCTTCATAAACAAAGGTAAGGTGAAATAAAAATTATCTTCTTTTTTAGGCCCACTTCTAAGTGGGAGGAGTTTTGAGACAGTCAGGGTGCAACAATTATTTTTTTTTTTTCATATCATTTATGTTATGGGATTTTGAGTTTTTGCAAATCATAATGGTCTGGGTAGAAATTTTAGGCCCAACCCAAGCTCTGTTTGTTAAAAGTTAAGTGAAAGCCCATCCTATTTATTTGTTGGGCCTCACTATTATTTTCGCTGCAAATGTAGCTATCCAGCCCAAGCATACAACAGCCTTCAGACCAAAGTTCCATATGGCCACACTGCTTATTTGGCGCCTACATTTTCTAATCGGGCTCAACTGTGGACATGCCGTCCTTGGCATGTGTGTGGAAATTGTTGGTAATACCTTAGTTTATGGGATTCACGTGGAGATGATTTAAAGGTTAATAACTCTTCTCACATGTCTTTCGAGAAGTAAACTTTGGGGCAAATGGTCTGGCTAGAAGGGGTTCTCTCCTGGATATTGGTTCGATTGCAGCTCACTTGGGTGGTCCGATTCCTGGCATCTATATTGAATGTATTGAACGTTTATATTATAGATTGAGGTAGTTTTGTTGTTGTGGCAAATGATTGTAGGGGTTGGGGTACCAACTTAGTTGGGATATCCAGTTTTCTTTGTGATGCCTCCGACTCTTTCTTCTTTGTTTGTTTTGCCGTTGGCTATATGATCGCTGGCTTCTCTTTGTATAGTTTCCTTCCTTTAATATATTCTTTACTTGCTTAGCGAAAAAAAAAAAAAATCCACTATCCATTATAAGCGTATTTGAATAATTTGTTCAATGATGTTTAATATCAGCTCAATTCTTGTTGGCTATTTTTACATAGAATTCTCCATTTAATTGCTTGGTATATATAGAATTGATGGACTGTACGTATCTCTACCTCAAACGAAAACGGAACACCTAATTAAAAAAAAATCAATATCGACTCAGAAGTCAGAACCGACCCATTTTATGTCTTATGTTTATCGGTGTGGAATCTGTGGATCCTTAGCACAAAATCCAGAGACATCAGACACCGTTGTATATAGTGTTGTAAACCATGGGCCGAACGCATTTTCTTCTGACACTTGCCCTGCGCTCTTTCTACTCATTTATTTGATCTAATAAATAAAATAAAACATTTGCCCATACTTTTCCTGCCTTGTAATTGGTCAGGTCTTTCGGTCCATGTCTTACTAAAGAAAGACACAAATTAAGATAAAGTTTAATAAATGCTTCTCTTTGTATGTGATGGCGAGTTTTGGTTCGTAGTGACGATTTCTCTTCGTCCGTTGTGACGACTTCTTTGATGATCTTGGAGGTATCTCTGTGCTTCTTACACATCTAATGCTAGTGATTAGTATCTTAGCGGTGTATCTTGCATTGTCATTGTAATTTGGGTAATAGTCCCTTATATAAAAAAAAGATTAAAGTTTAATAAACTGGAGAAATACTGATCCTACCCCACTGGCCCTCCAAATAAGTCCATAGTGTATATGCTGTTGTTATCTAGACGTCGTTGAGGAGATCACGTAAAAAAAAAAAAAAATCATCCTTTAGATCAATTCCATATGACCACGTACATTAGCAAGTATAACCCAAGTTTAAACAAATAAATAATATAATGGGATATATTCGGTATTTCTTAGAAAGAAATTAGAAAAAAAAACACGCAACACGGCTTCACCGGCGGCTCGGTGAAGCCGCATATATATATATATATATATATTTAAGATGTCCATGCTAACATGCGATTCATTTTTTGTTTTTTAGAATCTAATATTTGACTTTTATGGGAAAGTTTTGAGCTCATTAACCTAACTCTCCCAATCCATATCACTATATGGAAACCATTTCAACACAATTCAATTGGATGAGTTTAGGTTATTAAACTGTCATTTTTTTTGAGGGGTAGTTAAAATATCATTTCTTCTCACTATTGTTGATGATCGATTTTTTTGGTTTTTAAGTTTAAGTAGCCACTCCATTTTACTCTCCCGAGAGTGATTCCCATTCATTATCAAATAATCAAAAAGTTAAATGAGGAAAGAAAACAAAACAAATTTTGGTCACCAAATGAAGATGATCCAAGACTGATGATTTCCTATTAGATCATCATTTTCAAACATTATAAATTTTCTAACTACATTAAAATTAAGTTCAATGGTTTATGGGATGTCCAATTTAATTTATCGTAATTTTAAACTAATTTATGATGTTGTTCCAAGGTTTAGAACAAGGTAAATTTTTGAAGGGTGATCTCACTACCTTTGAATCATTTTAATGTGAGCCCTATATATAAGCATGACAACACATCGACGATTTTTAATCACGACAATTGATCTCTCCACGTATAACAAGAGGGTCATTCATAGGTCATAATCCCAAAACTTATATGCCTCTTAATTTGTCCATATACACCACTACACCTGCATTATCATCACCATTGCCGTTCTACAACCACTATATAGATGCAGCATTCACATCACCATTACATGACCAACAATGAACCACAGTGACCAATCTCACTACCATACTTCCATTTCTATGAAATGGTCTTTCTTCTACCCATGTTCAATCCTCTGCATTTGAGCTTCCTCTACTTGATTCAGCTCTCCAACGTGCACTGCGACTTACTCCTCTCACTAAGCTATACCTCTAAAATGTGCAATTATTTTGTAGTTAATATGTATATTACTATATTTATCAAGTATATTACTATATTTATCAAAACTCCTAAACTATCTCAGTTTAGATGCTACATGTAAGTAAAGTAGTAAACCTATATTTAGGTTATTACTTAAAGCTCGGTTCAAATTTATTGGTGATTATATGATAACATACGATACCAGAAGTCACCAACATAATTAATTATATAAACTAAACTTACACGGCGATACCATGATGCAACATTGAACCTAGAACCTTCTGCGTAATAAGAGAAATGCAAAATAACGATATAACTTCAGGTAAAGATGACCGTCCTCATAAAGATATTATACTTTCTAAAAATCAACCTTCAGATCATTTTCACCAAAATCCTCGTATACAAGTGATAAAGATATTATACTCTCCAAAAATCAACCCCCTATCATTTTCACTTGAACTACCTTTAGGGAATAATCTCCTCCTATATCAATACCCTTTCTTAGGAGTGTCCTAAAATTTGGAAGGGTAAACAATTTTTTGGTGCTTGGAAAAGGTTTCACCGGCACCAAAACGGGGGGGAGTTTGTTACAGATGATTTGGTGCTGCCGGTTTCTCACCGACATCAAAGTAATGATGATGACATTAGTAACGTCATGGGGCCCATCACATACATCAACGTCTATCATTTATGGCCCACCATATTACTTCAGAAACTGAAAACGAAATGAGCGGTTTGGATCAAATCTGTGCTAATTGCGCATCTAGACAGAGAAAGAAGTGAGAGAGAAAGGGATACGCGTTATCCAACCACGGTTAGTTTTTTAACCCCTTCTGGTCTCCACTTGCGGGGTTAAGTCGAGTTGAAGAGAATTTTAGAGAGAGAAAGAGAGAGAAAGGGTTTTGGTTCGGAGAAGAGGTTTCAGAGGCAGTCGATCGAATCTTAGCCGTTGAACCTTCTGTATCTCGAATCCGTGCCGTTGATCTGTAATCTTCGTCGTCCTCCAAGCAACTTCCGACGGTCGTGATTTTCAACTCGAGCTTCGCGATTCTTTAGATCTTACATTCTGGTAAGCTCATCTCTGCATTTTCTTCCATTATCGTGACTCAAATCAGAAACCTTTCTTTTTGATTTGCATTCACAGAGCTAAATCTCTTTGTTTAGTTCTTGTTATTTCGGAATTTCTGTTTTTGTAATTGGTTCGTAACAATGAATTTCATCAAATCCGTCAGAAAACGTTCTTGGATCTTTGAACCTTTTGCTCTGGAATAAATCTTTAATTTTATAGTTTAGTATCTTCTTTGGAGATGGAAGAAACTTGGATTTTCGATTACATTTGTGTATATTTATCTTTTGTTTTTGTTGAAATCGTTCAAATTTTTGCCGTTAGAATTTAAATATCATAGCATTTTATTGAGGAAGGTTTGATTTTTATGTAATTTGTCTTAGCTTTGGCAAAGTTTGATTTGTTCTTAAGCATAATAGCGGTTAGTGGTATCGGAAATGGTTTGAATAACTAATCGATTTCTGTGACAGAACCATTTCAAAAACATTTTCAATTTCCGTGTTTGAGTTTTCCCCTAAAAAGTTTTCTTCAGATCTGAAAAATAAATCGGCCGTGAAATTGGACTAAAAGGCTTGAAAATCTGTGCTAGGTTTGCAGAACGTGGAAGATGTGAGGACCTGAAACGATTTAAATATATATATCTGAACTTTGTGATTAATTGGTAAAATTTATATAGAAGGACCCCTCATTATCTGTAAAATATCTGTACCTACCATTCTTCCCTATTCTGTTGATTTTCTTGCAGCAGAAGAAACAATCATACTTTTTATGGTCATCCTAAAGTGCCTTGAGGGGAAAGAATGTTATTTATATAAACGTTAATTGTGTGTTAACTGCTTATTTCTCATTAAATTTTGCAGATTTTGGTTCCTTTGCCTAGTCACGCATTAGATGGCTTCTCAAATGTAGCAAAGTCCGTGCATTTGTTTTTCTTTCTCCACATCCGTATGTCTTTCTTGCTAAGGTGAGTTCTGCGAAGGCAATTCGAATTTCAAGCATACCAGTTGATTAATGATCGAACGCGCATCTTCCAATTGGACGCTGTGTTGGTGTTTGAGTTTGGTGCCTGCTTGAGAGAGGAAAGGAAGCTCTTGGCTGCTGCCAACTCTGTCAATTGGCCTCGAAAGTCATCAGTTGGCCTTGTTCTTCCATGTCTCCTAACTTGGACAGCCCTGTTCAGACCCAGATGGCAGTTGCAGTCCCAAATGGCCCACTTAGTGGTGAATACCATGGGAACAATAGAGTGGAGGGAAAACCTACTACTGGGAGGAGGCGTGTTTTTGTGCAAACGGACACAGGTTGTGTTTTGGGGTTAGAGTTAGATCGCAGTGACAATGTCCATACCGTGAAAAGGAAGTTGCAACTGGCCCTCAATGTCCCGACTGATGAAAGCTCATTAACATTTGGGGATGTTGTGTTGAAGAATGATCTGAGTGCGGTTCGGAATGATTCCCCTCTTCTTCTCACAAGGAACTTCATACACAGGAGTTCCTCTACTCCTTGTCTCTCACCTACATGTAGGGATCTTCAGCAAAAAGATCGTAGTGGTCCTATTGAAATATTAGGGCGCTCGAGTCGTTTTGTAACTACGAAACAATTGGTGAAGGATATAGTGAAAGCTATTAAGATGGGTGTTGATCCATTGCCTGTTCATAGTGGGATGGGAGGTGCTTACTATTTCAGAAACAGCAGAGGTGAGTGTGTTGCTATTGTGAAGCCAACGGATGAAGAACCCTTTGCACCAAACAACCCAAAAGGTTTTGTCGGGAAAGCTCTTGGACAACCCGGCCTAAAACGCTCTGTGAGGATTGGTGAGACAGGATTCAGGGAAGTTGCTGCTTACCTACTCGACTATGATCACTTTGCCAAAGTTCCCCCCACTATGCTCATAAAGATCACTCACTCGATTTTCAATGTTAATGAAGGCGTCAATAGCAACAAATCCCATCAGAGGAAGCAGGTTAGCAAGATTGCATCTTTCCAGCAGTTCATTCCTCATGATTTTGATGCCAGTGACCATGGTACCTCGAGCTTCCCTGTTTCTGCTGTACATAGGATAGGGATATTAGATATTAGGATCTTCAACACTGACAGACACGCTGGGAACCTTCTGGTGAGGAAGATTGATGGAGTTGGAGGGTTTGGTCAAATGGAGCTCATTCCAATTGATCATGGCCTTTGCTTGCCAGAGAGTTTGGAAGACCCTTACTTTGAGTGGATACATTGGCCTCAGGCATCGATTCCGTTCTCCGAAGATGAGCTCGATTATATATCAAATCTTGATCCAGTTAGGGATTCTGAGATGCTTCGAATGGAGCTGCCAATGATACGGGAGGCATGCCTTCGAGTGTTGGTTTTAAGCACTATTTTCCTCAAGGAAGCAGCAGCTTTTGGTCTTTGTCTTGCTGAGATTGGTGAGATGATGAGTAGGGAGTTTAGGAGCCGTGAAGAGGAACCAAGTGAGCTTGAGGTTGTTTGCATCGAGGCAAGGAGGCTGATAGCAGATAGGGAAATTTTCTCTCCTGAAGCCGAAGCAGTTGATGAAGACGAATTTCAGTTTGATATAGACTGTGAGGAACCAGAAGAAGATGTCTTAATCCCCAAGTTAGCTGATGATTTCATGACCAGAGCTCCATTTAACTTTGGTTTCAGAGGTGGGATTGGCCGAAACCCACTCTCACGATTAGAGGAGAGCATTGAGGAGGAAGAGAGTGAAGGTGAAGAAGAGGCTACAAGGACAGATGTTTATGCAGGTCGTCAGTCTGTGCAGAACCAGGCCCCTAAAGTTTCAAAACTCTCCATGTCCCTGAAAAATATGAGTCTCGGTGAGAAAAAACCTCAGTTTCAGGGTGCAAAACCAGAAGGAAATTATCTTGCAGGAAGTTCATCGGGCAACTGGAGGAGTGCAAATGAGCAGCTTCCTGGCAGCTCATGCTTTGTGAAGCTGATAGACATGAACGAGGAAGAGTGGGTTCTGTTCCTCGAGAAATTCCAGGAGCTTCTCTATCCTGCATTTGTGAGCCGTAGATCTGTGGGCATCGGACAGAGGCAGAGGCTTGGGACTTCATGCCAGTTTTGAGACAGTTATCCGTCTGTTTAGATTTTAAAAAAAAAAAAATGATTAGCCGGAAGAAGAATAAGACAATAGGTATTGTGGTGGAGAAGGATTTGTAGGTAGGTTTCGTCCCCGGTAGAAGGAATTGAAGCTGGAGTAAGTGGTAGTGTAGTAGCAGGATGCTGTTGTAAATATTCTTTAGGATTTGGAGGGTGAGAGAGAGAAAGAGAGTACAAGACATCAAGTGAAGTGAAGTGAAGTGAAGGAGTATTTAGGTTTGCTTTCTTTCTTCTATATTTTTTTTTCCTTCCTCTGCTTATCCAGTTGTTAGAAAAATAATCAGTAAGAATAATATCTTGAATGAAAAAAGAAAAAAAAAAGGAGTATGTACATTGTAATGTTTTATGAGCTTCATAAATTATTAATGTTGTTGAGTTGTTTTGAATTAATCCTGTAGTAGTTCTGCTAGGTACGTTTTGTATTTCTGCTATTTGTCGTAGATTTTTCATCATCCATTGTGTGGTAAGTGCAGCCCGATCTCTGCTATTTCTGTTTATAGAGGCTATTTGAAGGGAACCCACTCCATTATCTTTCTAGGATTTTTGTTTTGGGAGAGCAGCAAATTAGGTTAGTGTACTAAATCTTGTCAGTTAATATAATACTAGTCATAGAGGAATGAAACCTGAAAAGGGGTTTGGATCAAACTGAAGTTTGGTGGTGGTGTTGCTGCTCTGTCAGAGAGATGTGAAACTGCTCTTTCTGTTTAGAAATTGTGACAAAAACAGATACTTTAATGGAGAATTCTGTTTTAGAGATCGTTTGGTGAGAGGATCTTCAGAGATGTTGGTCAGGATATTTCCCTTTTCTGGAAACGTGCATTCTCTTGAATAAAGTTAAAAAATAATGGCACATCGGCCTTTGGCTCAATGGTTGCGCATCACTCTCATTAAGTCGTCGATAGTGGGAGGTCTTGGGATCAAAATTTTTTAGTCGTGGTAATGCTGTTAAGTACACTGTTATTGGTGGTTTCTCTGTGCCTGTTGGTGGGTACTTTTTTTGCAATAGTCCCCTTTCGAAAAAAAAAAATAAAAAATTCATGTCGTGGCAGCAAGTAATGCACCTTGAGGATGATGATAAACAGACGTGAGCTCTACACTCTACCAACAAACTCTTTACCAATAGGTCAACCATTTGATTTAGCTGTCCCCACTGCCCACTTGTCGAAGTTCTCTTCTCCTTTTTCCTAAATTAAGAGGTGATTCAAGTATCCATCAGCATTTTATTATATTAGAAATCTCCCAAAATCCGATCAGAATTGGGCTAGGGTAGGCTGATGCAAATTACAAATGGATGTGGTTTTTGGATAAGCCTAGAAATGCTTTGATTTATTTATTTATTTTAATTTTTTTCCCTAATCTCATTATCCCTTCCGGCTTCCCAAGCCTAAATATTTGAAAATCATATAACTTCCAACACCGCACAATCAGATAATACCCTGTGCGGGTTTAATGGGGATGGCCTCACTGCGCTCCCAAGGTGAGGAGCGCACCTTGCAAGAATCCCATTGCAAGAATCCCCAAAATCACGATGAGATCATCGAACGGCATGTAGCTGGGTGTGCAGGGCTGCCCGTCCCATCAAACCATGCTCGACTACACAACCCTTCGAGGTTATTATTAATTTCAACCATAAAATACCCGAACATATGTATACACAAATTAAAATTCCCGAACATATATATACACAAAATGACCAAATAACTTCTGATTTGTTGAAAGTAAAACTGTACATGCTTTTAAGCCTCTCTCTCTCTCTCTCTCTCTCTCTCTCTCTCTCTCTCCCCCGACACACTCAGTGAACATGGACTAGTTTAGAGCCCATGAGTCCTGATGGCAGTGCAGAACAAGCAATATAAAAGGCTTTGACCAAGTTATGTTTGTGAATGAAGAATTGTAAAACCCCATATGTACCAGTATCGAAGGGTAAAGAAAAACTCGGGGGAAGAAAATGCCGACTTGAGATTTATGTCTGTACTCTCTCTTTCATGCTTGCTATGTTACTCAACTCCACTTGCTGATTCTCTATCCGTCTTAAGACCTCTGGAACATCTCCTCCTGCAAAAGACATGGTGTCTTCCTTGGTAAGGCGCCGCCGTCTTATCCTTGATATGGCCTGTGAAACATCTCCGATTGATGGACGCCTTCTCGGCAATTTGTTTAAGCACTTGTGAGCAATGCCAGAGAGGAGCCGTACCTCTTCGATATTGCATTTCCCAACAATGTGCTTATCAAGAATTTCATCTACACCATCTGAACTCATAGCCGCCTTCAAAAACAAAAAAAAAAAACAGAAAGAAAAGAAGAAAAGAAAAAAGTGATCTAGTTAGTTATGCAGGGAGATTCTTTACTTCTGTTTGAAAAGGAGAAGAGAGACTTACGAGATTGACGTACTCCATTAGGTTTTGCTGAGGATGGATGCCTGTGATGAGTTCAAAGATGATTATCCCAAAACTATAGATGTCACTCTTCTTTGTTAACTTGTTACTCGATATGTAATCAGGGTCCATGTAACCATATGTACCCTTTAGACCTGATTTCCTGCCATCATAGACCTCTTCCTTTGACAGCCCAAAATCTGCAACCTAATTAATTTGATCAATCATAGTGAAAGACCAAAAGATGAAGAAAAATGCAAAGACAAAGTCAAGTCCAGAGTTGTAAATTTCATGTATCTAATTAAGCTCTAGTTGCTTCAAGTTTCGTATTTCTAATTGCCAATGGCATGAATGATGCAAATGTGGATAACCTAGATTGTTGCTTATGAACCAAAATACGTTAAAAAAAACCTATGGTGGTAAGAAAAGAGCTACTGGAAGTATGTGCATGCAGTCATCGTACCTTGGCCCTCATTGTTCGGTCCAACAGTATATTAGCAGACTTTAGATCTCGATGTATGACGGGTGGGACAGCCTGTTCCAAGATTTGCACAGTTTAACCTACCAGCTTGGTCGTTTCTGAAAAAAATTCAATGCTTTTCATTCAAGTAAACGGATATTGTATCATGCAACATACCCCTTCATGAAGATATTCAATTCCATGTGAAATATCCAGAGCAACTTGGAGCCGTTCTTCCCAGCTCAAAACTTTTTCACCTTCATCTGAGTGCATCAACACCACAACAAAAGAAAAATGGAGTTGGATTTAAAGTTCAGAAAGAATGGAACGACTACCTAAATCTATCAGATCGATATGTTTCTTGTTATCAGTTTTTTAAAGGAATAGTTTAGTAGTGAATGATTTAAGGTTATGGGAAAATGCTGAAATTTGGTGTCAGAAGATACCACAATAAGATTGCAGAATAAAGACTCAGACAAAGGTGTTAAATGAATATATACTGACAACATGAAACTTTAGTACCTCAATAGTGTTCTAATAGAAAACCTTTAAAACTACATCCTAAACAATTTATGTTGAGCATTTTAAATGCAAGTTTAAACTTCTGATGGAACTACTTTTCGGAAGTTTCCTTTTGACGGTACTATTGAGTTTCAGTAAAGCTACACAGAACTGAAACTACACAGTAGGACAAATAACATTTGCCATTTGAAGACATTTTCTGAAGAGAAAGGAAAATGGCATATGAACTTACTATATAAAATATTTTCCAAACTCCCGTTACTCATGTATTCATAGATCAGCATGTGTTGACCTTTATCTACACAATATCCAACCAAATTTACAAGATTCCGGTGATGGAGCCTACTGAGCAGAAGTACCTGCAAAAAGGACCGGGCTAAGGTACAGAATCCCAACAGACTGAGATTTCCAGGAAAATATGAAGTTCAGGCAAGAAACCATTAAGTACAATTTATAATCCATTTGTTTCAGAAAGGCACAGTTTACCCTACAGCTTTTGAAATCAGAGAGATGATGACCTTACCACTGACAGAAGTTGCAATAAAAAGCATAAGCAGACATGGATAACAGGGCACATTATTTATTTATTTCTTGACGGCTTTTGTAGAATATCTTTGCATCATATCTTTTCCTATCTTGAGAGTGATATGATGTTCTCCGCATTCTATTCAAAGCTGAAATAGGGTAACTACACACCGATCAACAAATCACAATTAAATTTGAATAACTTCAGTTCTCTTTGTCATCATTATTCAACCTTCTAAAGGAGATAATGCTTAAAGGAACTGAGCCATGATGCAGGTGTGTACCATTCATCCCAAATTCATATTGCTTCTATGCTTTGTGTAGTTCAAATCATCTTATATGTATTGGTGATACAAATGAGATTCGTGAGGAGATGGCAGCTTGAATAGAAGGATATTGGCACGTTATATAGTTGACTCTACATTATCTCGAACTGTATCTGGATAATAGAACTTGCTTCACCCACTGGTACCCATTTCTATAAGTTGGGAAAATGGTATAACATCAGTTGAAGAGCTTATTCCACATATTGATTGGGCTTATAAGTTAGGTTTAAACGCCTTTGGTACCAAGAGAGATTCTCGATGCTCAATTTAAATTAAACTTTCACCTTATCCTTATATCTGATCCTCACTAAAGTCACCAACAAATCGCTAAAACTGTGATTGAAGCTAATCTGAAAACAGAAAAGCATGTTTAGTGAATTACAAGTGCCTGCTTGTTACCCTAGTTACAGATATCTCTTATTGAAGAAAAGGATAATTTTCAGGAATTCTCGATGGTTAAAGCATTGCTCCATTACTTAAAAGGGCCTTTTTCTTTATAGGAAGAAGGAAAAAGATGAATAAGAAGATGAATAAGTTTCATCCTTCCAAGTAAAAATATTTGAAAAATCACACTTCAGTTGTAGCCATTGTAGCTTTATATGGACATGGCACTTACCTCTGTTTGGAATTCCTTCTCCCCCTGTTTTGAATTAGAAGCTAGTACTTTTACGGCTACCACTTCACTTGTAGCCATTGTCGCTTTATAAACTGGACCAAAAGATCCCTGTCCTAAAATAGTTGTAAAGTTCTGTGTAGCTTTCTGAATATCCCTAGAAAAGTAAATAAATTAGAGAAGTACACTCCCAGAGCATATCTACAAGCTAAAATACCAAAAGAATAAATATAGGACTTATTAATTAATTGGTCGATAAAAAAAATAGTATATAGCTATAACTATCCAATTAATAAACTCTGAGAAGATCCACTAATGATTAGCAGGCTGGTATTATCTTGTGAAATTACATCAACAATTTTGAAAGTAGTCATGTTAGAAAGATTCAATCTATAGTTGCATGGTTTTGGAAGATTTTGGAAAATGAGGTATTAAGTACATAAATTACAGATTCCTGACTGGGAATCTTAAATTCATCTTTTTCCAGAGGATAAACAAGATTTAATGAGAAAAGAAGAGTATAGTGTGCCAGGAAAACCTGAAGAAGATTTCTAGAACTTGAGTCTATGATAGGGGACAAAATAATTAACAAAGTTGACTATATGCAAAAGTTTGAAATTTCATCCATCTGAGCCACAAAATCTGACTCTGATACTCTTGTGCTGGCTGAAGGAGAGCCACAGGCAAGAGTTGAAGGGCCATTAAAAAGGAAGAAACTTGGGTAGTGTGTTAGTGTGTCACCATCAACACCTATCTCGTACAACTTTGGGTGGAAGGGAGATGGGTAGAGGATAGGCAATAGCTCTAATGACTAAGAACTTGTAGGATGGGTATCGATTTAATTAAAGTGGGTGGTTAGAGGATTTCTCTGATAATCCTTTTACCTCATTATGAACTAATTAGATACATGCCTTTTCAAGTGATATTATTGCACCTCTCTTCACAAGAGAGCCCTATTGTGCCATTGAACTATTTGGCATAAGTATAGCCAATGCAGGGACCACTGACCCAAGAGTTTTATGCCTAGTCCTTATTGAATGAATAAACCAAAAAGTCATCCTTATAGACGGGTCAAGTAGGCCTCTAAGTGTGGCATGTCGCTATAATCTGCCTGAGTAAATATTTCCAAGTACATCAAAACTGTCGGCGATGCAATAAAAATATTTGAAGATTGAAGATGCAAGAATATAACTATATAAGAACATAATAGCCAAAAGGATCACAAGTGTAACCTCGTTTAAATTATCAAGTATATAACTTAAGCTTATGCAAATTATAACAAAGTACTTACTTGTATGAGTATCTCGGGATGCCGGATGTCGAAGCAAATAGATCTTTATTGTGATGATTCCACCAAGATCGTGGAGTAATTCCGGCAGGAATCTGCGAACCGTTAACAGATACGGAATTGGAGAGTGATGCACTGCTATCAATGCTTGCACCCACGCCATTTGCACGTATAGGGAGAGCACTTACTCTACGCTCAGTTGCATGCTGTTGAAGATGAGAACGCTTTCTGTACCACCTTAAACCAAAAAATGCACATGCTGCTATTAACAAGCCAATGGCCACACCCACTGAGACTCCGATAATAACCAAATCAGCTTGATTTCCCATTTGTTGGTCCCTTTTGACATTCAGAAGGTGAGTGCATTTTCCAATGCTAACATGGCTTCAAGTTCACTGTGACGGAATGATCAAATCATATTAGGCACAATTACAAAACCTCCAGTACAAGAAAAAAAAAAAGAAAGAAAGAAGAATCATCATTATCTACATGTAACCCCAGTGTTGTAATCGGCAAATGAGTCCCATTTTGGCAAATTAAGAAGCATATGTTACTTGTCGAAAAACCTAATCCTTATTTTTTGACCTGTGAAAAATTTAACTGAGATAGGACATACAAGGCTTACAGAAAGTGAAGAGAATATCATCGACAGGCTGTAATAAAATAATGACTATGAAGAGTTCTTTGATTTTTTCTATGCAATGTGTTGTGGATGAGAAATAAGCAAGTGCCATTGTGATCAGGTACCTACCTCATCTGACTTGAACGAATGACCTTTGGTTCAGAACTTCTTGGTGAAGGTTCCAGCTTGCTAAATTGACGAAGTCCATCATACAACAGATTTGGGTTCACTACCCACCTTCACCCATTTGCCTACCAAAAAACCTGCAACTTTGAAGATTATGAAGGCACAAACTCTCTGTTTTTCCAAAAGCAATACAAAGGGTAACAGGATCAGCATTATTAAATACTGAAGCTAACTTTAAAAAAAAAAAATTGGCCAGATTATGTCGTGAAAAAACAATTTTTTTTTTTAAAGATTATGTTCTTAAAAACAACTACAAGGGAACGGTGAGCATTTAGGAAGAGGATCAACGTTGAACTTATAACATCATGGAAGAATCGGCCATCCATAACTCCAGCACCACGCCCATAGAATGGTGCCTACCATGGAGATCTCGATAAGATGACCTCAGGGAGATCTTCACAGAAAAAAAAGGAAAAAAAATGAACATGATAAAATGACCTTAACAATCAAATCTATTTTGTTCTTTTGCACGGTCAAGAAATATCTTGAGAATGGCACACAAATTGAATTTTTTTTTTTGATGATCAGAAGTGAATAAATTGAATTTGACAACCTGGATACTTCTGATTATTCATTTTATTGAATCTTAACCTAGTTGATCTCCTCTGCGGGACTAATCAACTCTTGGATCATGACATACCTGCCTGTGCACTTGTTCAGATACTTTTACTAACCTATCTTGTGCAAAACCATAGCTTCCGGCAAACAAATGGATGTGGAAAAAAAAATCGAGAACACAAAGAGGAAAAGAAATTCTTTATACAACATCTTTATCTGTAATGATCCTCGTGCAGGACAGAACCACAGAAAAAAAAAAAAAAGGAAAAAAAAAAAAAAGAGAGTAAAGGATGCAAAAAATCGGAGTATTTATAATGGGAAGCATGCTATAGATTACTCCCAAGGAACACTGACAAAGAAATCCAGCCAAGAAATAATGAAGAAAATTCAACATAGATTTTTCCCAACAAAATATTACCTAAAACGAAATAATGTTATGCTGACACAGTACTCTGATAAGGCCAGAGATGTTGATGATGACGTGTTTCACTTTCACCAATGGTAACTCATACAATTTTAAGTAGGGCAACAAAGTATCTAGATTAGATAAGACTATTAACTTTGGATACCCAGTGGTTAATTACGAACAATTGATATGCTGTGCTTATCCTCTAGTTAAGCAAATAATTCCTCCACTGGCTTAGTTTAATAGCCAATGCAGGTCCTTGTCGTTCAAGACATCCTCTATATCTGTTTTGGATACTTACAAACTTACTGTGAAACTAGAGCAACATAGCCTAAAGTTATACCTATGAAGTTCCCAAAAAAGGAAACAAAAACCAATTGAGATGAAAAATCACAAGATGAAATTCAATTAATATATGCCAACAAGACTGTTCATCTGAGCCCATAAAACCAATACTCTTTCATTAATTAGAGGCTAATATGTCTTAAGCACTTGAAATCAAGAAGGAAGCAATGAAAATTCATGTTCATGCTTATCTCTGATACTGAATCCCTTCTCCTTATCATCCTATTTGTAACAGAACATCCGCTAGAATATAACTAACTGCACATCAAGACTCACAGTAATCTATTGAAATCTGAATTCCCTATTCACATCTAGAATCACACAACCACCAAATATGAGATTTAGTGATCACTTTAACTCAATAAGATCAACAAGGGTTCTCCTAAAATACAAAAAACACATGACCCATGAGGCCCAAACAAGCTAACATAATCAAATTTACAGATAACCAGGGAATCAAACAAAATGAACCCACTTCACCAAAATTTCTCAAAACCCAGGATAAAGCCATAAACCCACTTGATGAAGAAACATACCTTATGGAGCTGATGATTGAATCAAAGTCTTCGTTTTGGCAATAGCTCCTCAATTAATTTGTAAGTTTGATTTGTTGTTAGAGAGAGAAAGAGGACGACAAGATCACAAGACCAGGTAGTGGACGACTCAAAGTTGCAGAGAGAAACGAAAAGTTTTGCAGAAGAAAAAAAAGAATGAAAAAAAGACGTCAGTCGAAGAATTTGTTAGGTGTTGTTCATAAATACGCATCCTGTGTGTTATCCATATCTAGTAGCTTATCTAAGTGGAAGACCGTATCAATTCATTGACTTATCAACGTTGGTTTCTACTTGTAGAAACGTTCTTTTGGCGAAGTGGGACCTACAGAGTATGCCTCGAGAAAGAATTTAGGTAGACCAACACACGTAACAGGTATTCGTGATGAACAACTAAGTTTAGCTTTCATTTAAAAAGAGACGCGGTTTTGTTCTTAGGGTTGGAGTGCTAAACTGTTAAAGGGGTGCGTAGCCGGTAAACCATCACCCACTAGTCCACTGACTGCACACTACTACTACCTACTAGTAGTGGTATTCCTGTCTTTTGTTGTTTGTTTTTCTTACTTGCTCCCTAAAGAAAGTGGGTCAATGCGCTACTTTGATTTGGGCTTTGTTTTGGGCTTATGGGCTTTACACTGGTTTTGTAGCTCTAGTTTGGGAACATATACAATATAGGTAATCTCATAAGCTTGGTTTAGAAGAGTAGTGTTGTTTGGACCGACTAAGTTACAAAAACTGTTCCCGATGTTTATGTAGCATGGTCGGTCCTACTATCATATAAGTTAGAAACTCCTTTAAAATGGTTTTGGGAGGGAAAAATGGTAGGTCCCACACTAGCACATAAGCATTTGGCTCCACTTTTGGGTTTACAAAAACCCTTGGTATACCATATTTGTTGATTTTTAGGCTTTAGGATTTTTTTTGTGTGTGACAATAGTGATGGGATAATTAAGTTGTAAAGTCAATCTCAAGAACATTGTTTTCTTAACACTTCTACCTCTTAAAAATCCATTGATTAGGAGTTTCAGTTGGTAATTTTTTTCATTTTTGTATGCCGATCGAACACGTCACTGAAACACCAATTTACTTTGAATTTTTTGGATGCTCGAGGCCGTTTTAGGGCATTGATGTTGGCAATCACTGTGAATTATCCTATATAAACTCGCCACAACTAGACAGAGTT
Source organism: Macleaya cordata (assembly GCA_002174775.1). Lineage (NCBI taxonomy): Eukaryota > Viridiplantae > Streptophyta > Magnoliopsida > Ranunculales > Papaveraceae > Macleaya > Macleaya cordata. Next base: position 224,829 of record MVGT01003207.1, read on the forward strand.
CAAAAAACATAAGAAAAATAATTTGACTAATTTAGGCCCTGCTTGGTACACCATGAATATTCGCGAATGCAAAAATTCACAGTTTATCACATGTTTGTAGATGATTGATGAAGGCATCTAATAACAAATATTTTATAGGATTTGCAATGAGCTTACAAAATAGACAATCTAATTTTTTTTTTAATCTGTAGAATTTTAATTAGTACCTATAAAAACCGTGAATTTTCGCAACGGTGTACCAAACAGGGCCTTAGAGAATGCCGCTAATAATATAAAGTCAAAGTGGAATGACTAATCCAACGAAACGGAGCTGCCAACAAACTTTTGGTGAATGCCAATAAATATTCCCTTCTCTAAAAATATCTACAAACAGGACAGTGCTAGTGTGACACCAAGTTTTGGTGTAGACACCAGCACCATTTGGCCCAAAACAAGGGCCTAGGGCCCACATCAGGGGCTGATATTTTTGGACCATATTCTCCTGATCATGTAGATTATTTCAAAAAAAATCAATCCATTCTAAAACTTTTAACCTGATCAAACATTGAACTCTATTTATCACCGTTTATTTTCTTACTGTTGATTTCTAGCCAACGTTTGATTTGGTTAGAAGTTTTAGAATAGATTGAGTTTTTGTTGAGATGATCTACATGATGAGAAGAACATGGTCCCAAAAAATCAGCCCCTGATGTGGGCCCTAGTCCCTTGTTTTGGGCCAATAGGTGTGGGTGTCGACACCAAAACTTGGTGTCACGATAGCACGGTCCCTGCAAAAATATCTTTGCCGGCTTCGTATGATGACGTACGGAGGGTTCAAATATCACGAAAAGCCCTTTTTTAGCTCATCGAGTTTGACTTTGACTAGCTTAAACTGGGCGAACCAATAATTGAGAGTCTCACCAAGTCAAGCACATTAGATGGTTGTTGGCAAACCCATACTCATTTAAAGAGGAGAGATATTTTGCTCAAAATTAAAATGCCGAATACATTGTAGGGTTTACTCGGAGATGATCTCGACTTTAACACCATAAGAAAAATAATAATAATTAACTCGCATTTTTACTAAAATCACAAGAAAAAGATTGATAATTATCGATTACAAATAAGTTTCATTTTGACATATTAAATTTTTTTTTTTTTGAACATGTATTTTTGACATATTAATCATCATAAGTATAACATTTACAAGCATAAAATACAATATTGGAGATGGAGGATTAGGTAAAATCCAAATCGTTTAATAAATAAAAACCACAACAAATTGCACAAAAATCAGAACCTCCATCTTCTGATATTCAACCAAACAGTATCTCTAGTAGATTAAAAAATTCCCTAATCTCCTATTATTGTTAATCAAATTACTTTCAAATCATTTTTTTTTGTCAAATATGATAAGTGGGGATAGCAACGGGTCGGGGAATACCGGTACCCCAAACCAAACCCGATTAGGTATCGGGGTGATCCCAACTGTGTAAAAAAAGTATTTTACATAAATTGCAAATATATAAGTTTTATATCAGGGGTAGCCATATACCTGATCCACCAATGTCAAAAAGGGTGGACCCAAACCCGAGTTCTCTAATCGGGTTAACTTAAATAATTAAGGTGGTTGGTAACCCGTTTGAATAATTACTTCACACTTATATATGTTAGTTGTCTCCGTGGTCTATTCTCTGCAAGGTTCACACATTCACTATACCTAAAGCAATCAATGAGGTGATCGTTCGTCATTCCTGCAGCTTGCATGAATGAGTGCATAATCACAGGCCCTACGAACCGAAAACCTCTTCTCACTAAGTCCCTGCTAATAGCTTCGGCTTTTGGGCTTCTTAGAGGGATGCTTTTTGAGTATCTGTAGCGGTTTATCATCGGTTTATAATTCATGTATCCCCATAGATAGTTACTGAACGATCCATATTCCTTCACAATCTGCATCCATAAAAAAGAATGACGGATTATGATCAATCTGCCAAAAACAACAGTAATTAAAACCCCTGTTTACTACCTTTAACAACGGTTCTAAATTTTTTTGGCAACAGTTGTCAAAAACACTTTTCGCGTACAAAACTCACGGCAACGATTCACAAACAGTTTTTTGTCCTGTCAATCATAACTGTAGTATATAAAACTTGATAAACTTTTGACAATGGTTTTATTGACATCTGATCTGTCTTACAACTTTTAACAACGGTTTTTATTGGAACGTTGTCTTTCTTGTTTCTCAAACCGTTGTTAAAAATATTTTTGTAGTGGAAGACACAATGACTACGCGGGGACAAAACTGAAACATGAGAGAAATTATAATAAGGGAAAAGTTCGATCGTTTTCGGACTAATTCTCATTGAACTACTCTTCAAATTTTTTTTAGAGATTAAAATAAGAAGAAAAATAGGATCACTTAATTGAAAATATTCATGATCAATTAAATGTGCCAACTAGTACAACTAGTAGTGTCTGTTGTTGTTGACAGCTTAGACTGAGAATCAATTCTCATGAGCATCGAGTTACTGATCACATGAGAAAATAGTCTTCACCTTCTCAAAAAAAAAAAAAAATCATGATGAATATTTCTCATAAATTAAAATTAATTAACTTGCCTTTAGTATGGATTTGGCGTTGTCTACAATGCACCTCACTAGACTCTCATCTAACATTAGTGACTTGTTACAGCTTATCTCTCTGATCTCTTTCTCCCCCATCTTTGCTACAATGTTAGGGTCAAAGCTAGCAAAAGCTTCTCTGCATATACATGTATATACCCCAAACACAGCATAAGTAATTAATTACATATCTCTATACAAATATATACACAAATTTGCTCCAAATAAATGTAATTAAACAAAGAAGATTAAATGAATATTTGTTTTTATCTCAAAAGATTTGTATGGGAAAAAAATTTGCACCTATATAACTCCTTTCTTTTGAGGATTTCAGTCCAGAAATGATACATTAACATGCCAGACAACGCGAGCAGCTCGAATAATTGACTGTTTCCATGCATTGATCATTAACAATTAATAACTAAAATTAGTAAAATGATATATTTTGTAGTTACTTAAAAAAAAGACTAAATGAACAAATTAATTAATGAATTAACTTACTAATCATCGTAAACTGGAACTCCCCAACACTCGTCGTGGTAGTGAACGTAGACTTCATCTGCGAAAATTAACGAACCACATTTGAAGTTGAATGTTTTTTTTTTTTTTTCAATCACATTGTCACTTGCAAGTTTTCCCACTATAGTATAACAATTAGACTTCAGCTATAGATTTTGGGGATAATTCTTATTAGTGTCTAGTATTTATTGTCACTTAAATTCCTAAAAATAATATTGGGTAAGACTACAATTTTGTTGGGACTGATTCTTGTACTCTAATTATGAGGATACATATCTCAAAAGAGGATGAGCTCCAGCAAAGAAAAAAACCCTAATTGAGAATGTAATGTTTATGTATTGTGGATTGACTCATGAGGCCCTTGTTTATATGTACGTTGTGAAGCTTACCAGTACTCTTTGTGATCCAATGGCACCTATTTAAGCTCCCATCACCAGAACCCACGTTGAGCTGTGTTCGAACAGTAGTAACCGATACCAAATTTTCAGTTTTTTGAGGAGGTCGGAGTACTTCACGACGACGCACCGGAATCTTCCAGTCGCCGAGAATGATAGAACCCTTGAGAGAAGAATCATTTGAATTCTGAGACAAAGATAAATTAGAGGAGAGGGAGAGAGATGAACTACTCTTATGAATCCCTAATGGGTACACCCTCTTGAGATGTTTGGATGATATGAAGCCTCCTTGGCTTGGTTTCTCCCTCTCTCTAAAACTTATTGGATTATTCCTCTCCAAATAAACATGGTTTCTTACTTTTCCTTTAGACATAATTTAATTGTTGCACTAGCTAGTACTTGATTAAAAATGGAGGGTTAGGGCAATTTATATAACTTAAGTTTAATTAATATATTATGAGCTAAATTTCAACACTTAAATAATGAGATATATATATATATATATAGATGATGATGAGAGGAAATATATAAGAAATGAGTTGTGTTTGGTGAAATGTTGACTTCCATGTATGTAGACTAAATACTGAAAAGCTAGCTCCTTAACTTTTTAATTAAGCAAAATGAAGTAATAAAAAGATGCAAATTGTGTACTTTGCTTTGTAAGGTTTGCTATATCCATCATCCTTTTTTTGTTAATCAGATGGAAATTCCATTCATGGCTATTATAAGTTCACAACGTACCTATATGTTAGCGATACAGCGCCATACAAGAAAAATACAGTACGTGGAAATTAACTTCGAATAACAATAAATTTTTTTTTATCGATCATTTTTATCTTTAACTTAAAAATGTGGGTGAAATTAAAAGTTCGAATACGTTTTTACATAATTAATTTGTGATTAATACGTACGTACATACAAGAATTATTTGTTTGTAATACACAAAATAATATGGTTATATGCACTCCAATAATTGTAAAGTTGGTTGTAGTTTGAAAATTTTGTTGGTTTAATAAAAAAGTCAGAACTTTATCTATATATAAAAATTTTATAAATTATCATTTAAAATGGGTATCAATTTTAATATTTATTCATAAAAACCNGGTTTAATAAAAAAGTCAGAACTTTATCTATATATAAAAATTTTATAAATTATCATTTAAAATGGGTATCAATTTTAATATTTATTCATAAAAACCTCAAATTGGGAATTTTGGCCAAAAATCCCTACTTGAAAAACGTTTGTTGGGCTAAATCCTAAAACGTTTTCCAAGTAGAGTTTTTGGCCAAAATCCCCTTAATTAAATGGCCTACATTTGATAAATGCATTAAGGGCAGGTATATATTCTTTTAGGAAATAATATAGGATCGAATTTAAGAAGATAATATATATAATTAATTAAAGAAAGACTCCTTACATATTAGAATCAATATATAATTTTAGTTGTAGAGTGTTTGTCTCAGTTTATGACAATGGCCGCCGGGTCTTCGATCTCTGTAAAACTTAAATCCTACTCCGAAGCCTCATCCAGTTTTGAGGCATACTTGTTGCCCAATTAGAAAAAGAAATCCCATCCCACAAATTAATCTTTTTTTTTTTTCCCCCACATTTTGATTGGAAACTTATTTAAATTATGTAAGCCATACACTCTCTCAATAGTCAATCAGATTATCTCCTTATTCTCTGAAGGTTTTTGAACATTTTGCGCCACGTAGAGGTATGACATGGTTTGCCACATGTTCATATTTTTCCTATATTGCCTAGCTAGTGGGTGCGAAAAATATTTTTTGGACCAATGGAAATCTTGATGAAATGTGGGTCGCATATATGACATTGTGAGACCCAGATCCTTCCCCTCTAAAAGTACTATTGGGTATCCCTTTTTGTAGTGTCATAGTGTGGACCACCGTGCCACATCTGCATTGATACAATGTCGATATTTTATTTTTGTCCATAGAAAAAGACGCACTCAGTAGGTGCATGGAATGAATTAACTTGGGGTGCATATGTAGCGAATTAGGTCTGTTTACAGGTGAGTCCTAGCTAGCCCAAACCCAATTTTCCATTCTACTGGCCCTGAGGCCGAGCCTAACCCGATATTGAGTGTGGTATTAAGACCCAGACCCGAACCCGAAAGTACTCCACGAGAACTTGGGTTTGAGAACTGAAGGAACTAACTCAGAATCAAACAAACTCAGAGGACGAAGTTTCAATGAAATTGATTAATAGTTTGTCACCAACTGCTAATTCAAGACTCAGTCAAATGTAATCCATTTGATGGAATCTTTAAAATACTTCTACGTAATCTTATAAGATTGATACCAAGTTTTTCTTTTTTTAAATTTTAATTTTTAAATTTTAATTTTTTTTTAATATGTATGTGTAGGTACACTAAGAATTGATGGGTTAAACTATATATTTAAAATTTTCTCTAACTAACATTTCATATAGTTAGATTTTTTATGAACATGCTGCTGGATTGAATCGAATCTCTAATAATAAAGTGCCAAAATTTGCAATGGAGGTTAGTCATTCAACAAAAATTCTTAAAATACCCTTATCATAAGCACAGTATATAATAACAATAATGTTTTTTTTTTCCTTCTGGGGAACTGAAGTTTTTTTTTTTTTTTTTAATGAAGAACTAAAAGCATCAATTTGCTAAATGCTTAAACATAAAGTAGAAAAGCCCGCTGCGAGAAGCCCATACATAGAAGGTATTACAGCAGGCCTTATGCACCCACTTGGGTAGAGTTGGTGATTTGGCCAAGCCCAACTCAACCAAAGGTTTTAATAAACCATAACCCAACCTAATATCGGACGTGAAATTTCTCAACCTAACCCAACCCTATCGAAGTGGGTTACATCGGGTTGATCAATTTACTTAGGGTTGAGTTTACTAATATTCAGTAAAAATCAACGAAGAGGCAAATTTCTTTGTCAAGATCCAGCAACCAGATAAGAGGTGGGAAGAAAAGGAAAAGGGCAAAAGAAAATAACAGTCGTACTGGAAGCAAAAAAAAAACTAATAAGATTAATAGGGCGAAGGAGGAGGAGTGACTATGAAGACCAATCGTCCACCATATCTTCTTCATAAAAACAAAGAATTTTTTATGGGCTGACCACTAGTTGGAGGAAAAAAATAAATAAATAAATAAATAATCACCCACAAGTAAGTCTCCCTTTCAGCTAACAACTCATTTGAGAATGTTTTTATTTTTTTTGAACAAATTTTAGTACCCTAGCATTAATTACTCTGGGACATTAAAAACAATTAATCAAAGACAGTCAATACGAGTCCGATTTTGTTGCAACCAGCCTTTGCTACTAGGCTCAGAGACCACCGTATTGTCGCCACGTGGCACAAAATTACCTTAATTTATTTTATCAAAACCACCCTCCCTCTCTCCCTCCCTCCCTCAATTACCCCAAAACCACCTATAAAAACCACCCTCCTTGTTTTATGAACAAACACAACTCTCTCTACAACAATGGGAGCTTCTTGTTCGCACTGGTGGCACGCCCCAATCTAGTTACATAACCATCTTTGTCATTCTTGGGAGAGGGAGGTCTCTTTCTCTCTAAACATAGGTGGTTTTGAAGGGTGGTTTTGGGTATGGAGGGAGAGAGGGCGGTTTTGATAAAATAAAATAAGCTATCTTTGTGTTAGGTTGCGACGATATAGCGGTCCCTTAGCTTTGTAGCAAAGGGAGCGTCGCAGCAAAATTGGACTCCAGCCAATACATAAATGGACGAAAGCACCACTGACATGTGTTGGTCATGACTCGATCATGATCATAATCAACGTCGACAATTTAAACTTTTCCTTTTTCTTTCCATTTGATGATTGGTATCTCCAACTTTAACTTTTTGAATTAAGGCTAAAATCATCAATGAGTACGTTACACATTCTCCATTGGAGATTCTCGATCGATCCAAATACACTTTTTGCAAACATTTGATGGTGGTGTAACTTGTGCATGTTGGAATAATATCACCCTACCCTCAAGGCCCTATCTGAGATTTTGGGGGCCAAAGCAAAATCTTAAAACGGGCCCTCATAGATAAACTAAAATAATGACTTCCCGATTTTTTTTTAAATTACGATAATAAGAAATTGCTACAAAACTTAAAAAAAAATATAAAATTTAGTATTTATTTATTTATTTAAAAATGTGGCACTCATGTTACTTTAGGGCTACCTACATACCATAATTAGAAAAAATACGTGGAGTTAGTATAGTTCAGATTCTCATAAAATTTTTATAAACAAAAGTACAAAACAATAAAATAGCTAAGGTTAAAAAATCCTAATAGAACCTGAAAAATAAAAAAGAAAAAAGTGATGCATAACAAAGAATACAATTTGTCGAATTATTATTATAATATATTTAGAATTTTCTATATATTCTAAATAAATAATTAGTAGTTTCTATTCTAAATAAATAAAGAAATAGAAATGGGAACGATTTCCATACAACTAGAAGTATGATAATAAAATAATAATTAACTCATGTAGGGCCCGCATGAAATACATCAAGGGGTTGATTTTTGGAGAGGATGATCTACATGGTGAGGAGAACATACTCACTTGAAATCATCCGGTTCTGAAACTTCTAACCTCATAAATCTGCCCCTGAAAATCAACGGTCAAAATGAAAGTTTAAAACTTACCAAATTTTTATGGGCTAATTTGAGGGGGTTAGAAGCTTTAGAACGAGCTGATATATTAATATGATGATATACATAGTGAGTAGAACATCCTCTCAAAAAATCAGCCCCTGAATGCATTGTATGTGGGCCTCACATACGGGAGGTTATATAAGAGGGGCTATATAAAGGGGGCTATATAATCTCACTATATATATATATATATATAACATATAATTTTGGGGGCCCTCAAAATTTGGGGGCCCTATGCGGTTGCTTATGCCGCATATGCTCAGATACGGCCCTGCCTACCCTATATATATATATTAAGTCTTCATATTTACTCATCAAGTCTTAATTAACTGATCATCAATCTCAATGTTGATCGATCGAGTTACACTTGAACTTAATAAACTATCATTTACTGTAGATCTCATCAATAAGATCGAACCGACGACCGTTATCCAATTTTTGTATTAGGTTTACATGCATGACGCAACAACATGCATGAGGCTGCATGCATGATAATAACATGCATGAGGTTGCATGCATGGACGTGTTACGTCATGCATGTAAACCTAATATTTTGCATCTCAAGTCCCGACTTCTCCCACATTTCCATTCTACCAGATCTTCTGTTTCTATAGTTTTATTTTGAACGAGGAGGAAGAGAATGATCCAAACTGGGTGTTCATAAGACTGACTAAGAGAGAATAACTCGGCCAACAGAACGAGTTGGGGAACCCTTGTCCGAGTTACAGGAGCCGTTTTTGGATTACTTGAAGAAAGATGTGGGAAACGATTGGGTTTGGGCTGTTGGGCCTATACTTCCAATGGATCGGAGACGGAGTCGTTGACTGAGCCGATGGAGAGAGGTGGGCCCAGCTCAGTTTGTGTTGGAGAAGTGATGTCCTGGCTTGATTCGCCTTCTGATCGTTCTCTTATTTAGAGGGTGTTTGACAGCACAATAATAAATAACTTTTTTACTGATATAAGTTAAAAAAAATAGAAAAGCATATATGAAATACAAAAACAAAATGATTTATATAAGTAGAAAAGTTTTTTTTATCCAAAGCAAAAAAATTTTACTTTTGACTTGTGAGAAGTTACTTTTGCTTCGAGTTGCGCATTAAGTTTGTCTTTTTCTCTCTTAAACAAATAATATTCTCCAACAAATTAACTACTAACTTATTTACTTATAAGTTACTATTTTGGGAAGTCAAAAGTATAAGTGCTTCTATGAGAAGCATAAGCACTTTGAGAAGTTAAAAGTAGAAGTGCTTCTATGAGAAGCATAAGCACTTTGACTTATATTTGCCAAACACCCACTTACGTTTGATTTGACAGCCAAGTTATGTTAAACAGGCAACAAAAGGAGGCACTTGCGGTCATCTGGTGTATCAAAGGAGGATCATCATCATCAAGAGGTAAAATCAGACGGTGAGGATGTTGGAGTAGTGGTCCCACCAGCTGGGTTTGTAGAACGAGTGGGTGAAAGAAGACTTTTGATCAAGGGGTGGGCCCCACAAGTGGCAATACTGAGTCACCTATCCGTGGCCGCGTTCCTGACTCATTCTGGGTGGAACTCGGTACTTGAGGGACTCGTGGCAGGGGTGCAATTGCTGTTGTGGCCAATGGAGCCTTACAATTTTATGATCGGAAAGCTTCTTCTGGGAGACGAGTTGGGAGTGGGAATTAAGGTCTGTGAGGGTGCAAATATGGTGCCCAATTCGACGGAAATGGCTTGAGTGATGGCTTAGTCAGTTGGTGAGACACGACCACAAATGGTTTGAGCCATGGAGATGCGTGAGTTGGATTAGAAGCGGTGAAAGAAGGTGGGAGTTCTTTTAAGAGTTTGGATGAATTTGTGGAAACGTTGAGAGAACCCACTGCAAATCATTTTAGGCCATGTTTGATATCTGCTTGATATATATCATGCAAATCTATTATAACATACTATAAGAGAAGTCTTTAGGTTAACAAAACCCTCTCTATTAGGTGTGGATTAAAAAAAACTACATCTATTATAATATACTATAGGAGAAGTCTTGGGTTAACAAAACCCTCTCTTTTAGGTGTGGGTTAAAAAAACCTACATTATAAACATAAATTCAGATTCTAAAACAACTAAATTTTCTAATTATCTAATAAAAAAGTTCAAAATTTTTTTTTAAAAAAAAGAAGCCCCCGTGCCTTGCACGGGATATGGGGCTAGTTATAAAAATATGGCTCAATCTATTATTTATTATTGGGTTAACAAAACTTTATCTCTTAGGTATGGGTTAAAAAACTTACATTATAAATATATGACCCGATCTATTAGCCTTTCTCAAATTCTAAAACAACTAATTTTTTTTTTTATGTAATGAAAAATTTTAAATTTTTTTTTTTAAAAGAAGCCCCGTGCCTTGCACGGGATATAGGGGCTAGTATTAATAATGCATCCACTTTGTGCTTGGTTTAATTTGTGAGCATCAATGTTATGTATTTAGGTTGATTTGCACTAGTCCCCAGATAAAGAGTCAAAAAGCCTATGAATCCACTGCAAATCATTATTAAAATATATCATAATTAAAGATTGGAATGTTCAAATTATTTGCATCGTGTATATATTAGCACGATACCAACAAGGGACTTAGGAACTTTAATACGTATAGGCCATGTTCGTAATTCACACAATAACATAGGAATAAAATGTTAAAACAACTACGAAGAAAAGGGAGATTTTTATTTAATAGATGGGATGGACTATTGCCATGGTTACTAATTAGGCATAGATATATACACCATAACAAACATAAGTTTACCATTAAGAGACGCAAACAAACTACCATCAACATTCGTATATTTTATTTATGAGTAATATACAGGTTATTTGTATAGGCTCTTGTGTTGCCCACAAGTGGTTGATCTAAGGGTTGAAGTTTTGTAGAGGTGTTCTCCTCAACATGTAGATCAACTTCACCAAAAATCAGTCCATTCTAAAACTTCGAACCCCATCAAATATTGACTCTTTTTTTTTCTCATCGTTCATTTTACACCATAATCAACTTCCGATCAATTTTTGATGGAGCTAAAAGTTTTAAATTGAACTGATTTTTTATTAAGATGATCTACATTAAACATCCTCGCAAAATCTACATCGTTTGACCGATCAATTCTCCTTATTTATACCCAAGATGCACAAGCTCGCACTATAAATATATTAGTAATGATGGTGCATAACACCTATCATATCATTACTTTTGAAGTACTTTTCTTTTCTCACTTTTCTAACTTTTCTAACTTTTCTTTCTTTTTCTCTTCTTGTATATGTTTTTCGGGCGCTGCTGGCCGAGTGCTATTTTGTGCACCTGCTTTTAACCGGGGTGCACATTCCGTACGCTCTCATTGGTTCTCAAACTAACCGGTCAAACACAATTTAAAGGGTTTTCTTTTTTAAAAAAACTAAATTTTGAGAAAAATTGAAATGAAACGCACAACTCTCTATGCACACATTTATTAATTAATAATTGCGTTCCTCTCGGAACCTATTAATTAGTCTAAGGGTCCCATATAATATTAGAAATTAGCGTTTGGGTCCTACGAAAGACCAGCTTTGAGTCTGGGTCCTAGATTGACGGTTGACCCAGTTGACCGTCTAAAAACTGACGAAAATCTATAAAATGACAAGAATACCCTTTAATAGGACCCAAACACTAATTATAAATTATCAGTAGGACCTAAAATCAATTTTTTTGTTGGTGGATCTGAAGTTAGAAACAGTCGGACTATTGTAATTCTGCAAAAGCTACCCATGATTCGAGATCTACTCGATCTTAATCTTTATGCTCTGGGTGAGGAAGAAACCATTAATGGCGATATGGATTTTAAGCCGTGGTAGATTGGAACCAACCACAAACATGAGCCACTTGTGGGTTTAATCTCTAACTTAGAATTCATACTGATCCAATTTATAGTTCCCATGAAGATGCAAGAATGTACAGACAAGTTGATAGAGATTTTATTTCATTAATTCTTTACAGATTCAAAGATAATCCTACAGAGGTAATAATTATATTTCAAACACAAAAACAAAAAAAATTGAGTTTAGGTCCATAATTAGTGTTTGGGTCCTGTTAAAGGGTATTTTCGTCATTTTATAGATTTTCGTCAGTTTTTAGACGGTCAACCGAGTCAACCGTCAATTCAGGACCTAGACTCAAAGCTGGTCTTTCGTAGGACCCAAACGCTAATTTCTAATATTATATGGGACCCTTAGACTAATTAACCCTTGTTTTTTTATCACTAATTAGTAGTAAGCCACACAAAATAACTTTTATTTTTTATCACTAACTAGTGGTATTAGAAGTAAATTTTTAATTTTGGGTTTTAAATCCATTAAGTGATTAGAAACAACTTAATGGATTTAAAGCCCAAAATTAAAAGTTTGCCTCTAACTACCGCTAGTTAGTGGTGAAAAATAAAACTATTTTGTTTCCATCTGCCGCTAATAAGTGGCAAAAAAAAAAAAAAAAAAAACAGCCTATCAGTCTCTCATCTCTCTCTTCTCTCCTTTCTGCAATTCTTCTCTGCAGAAACAACTCCCATTAAAAGAGAAAATAGAAGGAAGATCAGATTTCTGTCCATTAGATCTAAAAGGTTCCTAAGATCCTTGATATCCAAGAGTAAAATCATGCATGTTTGGGTTAAATGGTCTGAATTTTGCTGATTTTGCATAAAACTCACTTTCTTTTTCATTTATTTTACACATTGATTCTTCATATAAGACAGTTGGAAATCAAAGAGAGAAAGAGAAGTGAGAGAGTTGGAATCCGACGGTGAGGATGTTGGAGGAGTACCGCAGGACCCACCAGCAGGTGGGTTTGTAGATGGAGGGGGCGATAGAGGACTAGTGATCAAGGGGTGGGCCCCACAGGTGGCAATACTAAGGCACCAAGCCGTCGCAGCCTACTTGACTCACTGCGGGTGGAACTCGGTACTCGAGGGACTTATAGCGGGAGTGCAATTGCTGCTGTGGCCAATGGGAGCTGACCATTTTATGAACACAAAGCTACTGGAAGACGAGTTGGGAGTGGCAAACCATCAGGGGGTTAGCCTAATGGTTAACACCCCCCACAACTTGTGAGGTTGAGGTTTGGAGATTTCTTGGTGGCCACCCCAAGGAATTTATTCCTCACTTACCTAGTGGTGTGAGAGGGGGGGCACACTACTCCGGGGACTAGGGGTACTCGAAGAGGACCTGATACCCCGGTCAGCAAAANAAATTCCTTACCACCTCTAAAATTCCAAGTCAGCGAAAAACATACCATGTTATGGTGATGATGGATGGCCATGACGATGATGATGGTAACGATGATGGATAATGGATGATGGATGACGATGATAGGTGATTATGGGTGGTGATGATGATGGTAATGATAATTTTAGATGATGAATGATAATAATAGGTGATTATGGGTGGTGATGATGATAGTAATGATAATTATGGATGATGATGATGATGATGACTGATGATGAATGGTGAAGATGATGATTATGGATGGTGATGGTGATTATGAAAATGATAGTGGTGGTGGATGGTAATAATGATTATGATGTTGGTGATGATACCAAAATCACACCCCAGCCATATAGCTTGATTTTTTTTTATTTTTTGAAATCAAAATCACAACATCAATTTTTCAAAAATTTTAATATTTTTTATAAATTTCAATCTTTTTAAGGGACAAATCACTTAAAAATACTATTCATCTAAATTAAAACATGTCATTAATCAAATATTCGTTTAAACTTATAACATTGAAATATAATAAAAAATTAAAATCTGAATATTTAGTAAGGAGACGAGATCATCCCACGAAAAATTATTTTTAATTTCAAACCTTTAACCCCATTAAAGATTGCGCAATTTGTGAGCCATATATTCATTTATGGGTTTAGTTAACATGTGTCGTAAGGGCACATGTTAAGAAGCAATTAATGCAAAGTTTTTACGAAATATTTATGCTCTTTTAATTTTTTTTCTTTTTTAATTCTTCAAAACAAAATCTATCGGCTACCTACGGTTACTGATGATGATGGGCGGTGGTAATGATGGTGATTAACACGGATGGTGACGATGATATTGATGATGGTGATGATGATAATGATGGATGGAGATGATGATGGTGATTAATCCGTCAAAGATTATTAAAATTTTAAGTTTTTTTAACCATTAGTTTTCAAAATAAAATCTTATGAGGTTAAATTTTTTATAATGATGTAATCTTTTTTCTGAGGATGATCTCAATTATGAAAAGATTATCATCACAAAAATTAAAGACTTTAGATCATCTCTACTTGGACCCTGCACTTTTAATTTATTTTTAGGAAAATCATGCAAGATATACATCATGTATTTATTTCATTCCGTTTAGTCCACCAAAAAATATATTAGTCTATTTAGTCCAAAAATAAAGTTTGGACAGATCTAC
>MVGT01004328.1:1167-27383 GCA_002174775.1 Macleaya cordata
TGCACTGCTTTTGTTAATTGGCTGAAACAGTGCAACCATGATGGTTGCATTGTTTATGTTATTAAATGAAACAACGCAACTAACATAATTGCACTGTTTTTGGGTTTTACAATAGTAGGGTGGTAGTGGCGTGGTGATGGTGGTGGTGGTGGTGGTGGACTGAAACAGCGCAACCAACATGGTTGCACTATTTTTAGGTTTGACTGAAACAGTCTAACCATGTTGGTTGCACCGATTTTCGTGAGTTTAAATCCGACCCGATTCAACGAGTCTGAAAGTCAAGGTGTGATGAATGTAATAGAAGTGTAAGTTAAAACAATAAATAAAACTCATTTTACTTTTGAAAGACAAAATATTTAAGTAATGATCTACTTTAGTCAACATTGGTTACCTTAAGATGAGGTCCAAGTCAACTAAGTCCAAGTCAAGCTAAACTTAGGTCTAGGTTAAGTCAAGTTAACTCATTGTTTAGGTCAATGCCTGAAATTCCTAGGGTTAAGGCTGTCCGATTAACACAATTTAGGTTAACACGGAAGGAGGATCAATAACTATCAATTTAAAACTTAACTACAAGAAGTAGAAATTGAAACATGCAAGTATTGACTTATTCGATTCTCACATCGTGAAAATTTAGAAAAATCAAATATTTCAATCTTGTTCAAAAATCATTCATACAAAAAAGACACAAATGATTTTTGTTGATGGAGAAAACCTAATGGAAAAAACTCCAGGATCTAGTCTAGAAATAACTACTACGAGTTGTGAAAAATCTTTAACCTAAGACTATAAGAATTGTGGGCTCAAATTAACAGGCCCATGAAAGTGTAGGCCTGAGCTTGGACAACATCAACTCTTGGATCATCTCCATGAGATTCCACAGACCAGTGTAAACGGGGTGTAAGATAGGTGTAGTGTTAATAGAGGAAAAAAGTGTAATGTTGCACTTCTAATGAGTGGGTCCAAATTGGTACAAGCTCAGCTGAAGGAAAAAACACAATGTAAAGAACATGTGCAACGCATATGTATAGGAGTTGTTAACTATAATCCTCTTCATAGATTGACTAAACTGTCGTAGTTGCCATATTACTGCCTCAAACTTGGGTGCAAACAAAGTAGACATGTTGGGCTTTCTTGGGTTGTTTTCAGTCGAGGCTTCAACAAATAAGGCCCACAAATTGATTTCATTGTCCCATCATGAACATTGACAAACCCAAAGGACCTTTCAATGCCTCTTGACTTCTCAAAGTCAGTCAAGTCAAGAAAGATAAAAATTAAATATTTAAAAATAATTTTCAGTATCAACTGTACACAGTTGAGTAAAATGGACATATCTGGAAGGGACGTGTGAATTATAAATTTCTTAAAAAAAGTAAAGTAAAAGTAGAAAGTGGGACCATTTAGATTTTAATTGAGTTTTTTTCTAAAACTTTTTTAAATAAGATAACAGAAGGTGCTGTTAAAGGGGTTCTCTAAAATATTAGGGGTGGACATAATTGGAGAGTGGACAAAATACTTCAAAATAGTTGGGGATGGACATAGTTTTACTGAGGGACGGTTATCAAAAATTGATTTGGTTTGATTTAGATCAACGATTCCCAAATGACCCCTTTTTGAGTAAGTAGGAAGTTTTTAAACTTTTTTTTAAAAAAAGAATAGTTTTAACCCATTTTCTATCTAAAAAGACCATTTTACCCTTTCCTAACTTGAACCCTTAATTTGAACCCAAAACTTGAATCTCCAAACGTGAACACTTGAACCACTAGAAATATGGGTTCACATCAAATGTTCAAGTTGGGGGTTCAAGTTTGGGGGCTCAAGTTAGGGTTCAAGTTAGAAAAGTGTAAAACAGTCTTTTTAGATACAAATGGGTTAATTTTTTTTTTTTCTAAAGGTCTAAAAACTTCCAATCAACCCCCTTTTGGTCATTTGGGGATAAAACCCTTTTGGGAGTGCCAATAGAACTTGAACAAACAACCACTTAAGGGGTTGGAAAATGTTTGGCCCACAGAATATTGGGCCACCAAACCCAACGAAAGTTTGGCCCATCCTTGTAGGCAATACAGACTAAAAACCTGCATGATTGGTGATTTGTTACAGCTAAATTTGAGAAATTTTCAGTATTGGCTTCATGTTCATGAATGGATACCAAACCCATCATAAATGAGGTCAATCTGCGATTGACTTGCTTGTGAACATCTTTAACATAAGACTATAAGAACTGCATGTGGGCTCCCATTAACAGGCCCATGAAAGCATATGCCTGAGCTTGATGATTTAGATAACTTTGAGATTAGTATATTGGAGATGATCAAAGGGTTGATTTTTTGTGACAATCATCTTCTCATCATGTAGTTCAACATCAACTCTTAGATTATCTCTATGAGGGTCCACAGACCAGTGTAAACGGGGTGTGTAGTGTTAATAGAGGAAAAAAGTGAGATGTTACGCTTCTAATGAGTGGGTCCAAATTGGTACAAGCTCAGCGGAAGCAAAAATCCTAACATAAAGAACATGTGCAACGTACATGTATAAGAGTTGTTAACTATAATCCTCTTCGTAGATTAATTAAACTGTCGCAGTTGCCATATTACTACCTCAAACTTGGGGGAAAACAATGTAGACCTGTTGGGCTTCATTTGGTTGTTTTTCGTCGAGGCTTAACAAATAAGGCCCACTAACGAGCCCACATCTTCTCCTGTACAAACTCTGTTCTGCACAGACCAGAGGTTTGTTTTTCTTTCCTTCTTCTTTTTTGATTGATTTGTATATCTAAAATAGTTATTTGAGGTTGAGAGCCTTTCAAAGTACTCATATTTTTGCTTATTCCAGAATGCTCATCAACTTTATTTTTTTTTTGACTCCTCATTTATATATATATCCCAAGTTTTTTGAACTACTCGATTTACACCGGCCAGTGTGCTCTTGCGTGGGGATGATCCAAAGAGTGATTTTATATAACGATGATCTTTTCATCTTTTAGATCAACATCGGCCCATTGATCATCTTCATGTAGGCCCATAAGTCGACGTTAGTATTTTTATCATTAATTAATGTGGCTTACCCCTACCAGTAGGGCCTTGTGAGGATGAATTGATGATCCAATGACTGTTATTTTTTTTTACGATGATTTTCTCATCATGATCATCAACGATGATAATCCCAAAGTGAGTCCACCTAAGTATTATAAAATAAATTTACATTTCGCTTACACTTGCCCCAAGATTATCTCAAAGTAGGCCCATTTCATAAGTATAGTATGTACTTACACTTACCTGTGGAGACTGCATAAGGAACAAACCCAACGTAAATAATATATACGACGTAAAAGCAGGGGACTAGTTTTTTAATAGATGTTAGATGTTAGGGTTTGTACTCAAAAGAGTTCTTGTTAGATGTTAAATGTTAGGATTTTGTGTATTAAGGAAAATTTCAGTTACACCTTATCCAACTAGCTGCTAATTAGGTATACTTATGATCTTCCCAATTGGTTTTTTTTTTTTCAGTTTTCGGAGCCCTGTTTTACTGATCATCAAGTTGCTCATAAATAAATTAGTTGCAGATCCAGAAATTTTCTTCAAGCTGGGAGACTCAACGTCGCCCTAGTCATTGTTGACTAAGTCAATCGAGCCAAATCCTAAATGTGTTTTCTTTAATAAAAAGATCAAAATCATATCCATAAATTAAGGTGGTGAGCCCACTGTCCCTGATACTCATCCTCGGCGCTAGCGCGTATCCTTTTTTTGTTTTTTCTCTTCACGCTAGCGATGGGATTCAAACCCTTGATCTCCTTGGATCATCTGTTATGATACCATGTTGAACAACTACTTTCTCTACGAGCTCAAACTTATAAAGTAAGCGGTTGTTTAACATAATATCAAAGCAAACAAACTAAAGAGTCAAGGGTTCAAATCTAATCGTTAGCGCGAAAAGGCAAAATTAAAAAACCCACGTCAGCGCTAAGGGGGCAGTATTAGGGACAATAGACACACTCCTAAACCTGCATAAATATAATATTAACAATACACTCTACAAGCTTGAGCATATGGGGCTAGTGTTGTAAAATTTCCAAAATAGCTTTGGGTGGGTTTGTAGCTTTAACTTTTCTTTGGTTTAGTCCCACATTGCTTGGGAGACGTGGAATGTTGAGGTTTATAAGAGATTACACTTATTAAAGTTTATCTTTTAAGTGTTGGGTCCTCATTGGAATTGATAAGGTGGTGCAAAGCACCACCGCACACGCGCACGCGCACGCGCACGTGCGTGTGCGAAAGGGCGATTGGGCGTTTAGGGCGCATTGGGCGCTTTTGTGGCGCACTTTGCACTTCGCACGTGCGCATCGTCGCTAGGAGCTATTGGAGCCTTAATCTTTTCCAAAAATGAGATGGTGTCACTGTAGTATCGATACCAATAAGGTTGGTATCGATACAAGCCAACAGATGAGGCTAGTATCGATACTGACTAAGTCAGTATCGATACCTGCTGAAGGGGTGCGACTGGTAGTGTCCAGTTCACGCCTGTATCGATACCCATTCAGTGGGTATCGATACCAAGGTGATCTGGAGTCGTTTTTGAATGAGTATCGATACCCATTCAGTGGGTATCGATACCCCCTCGCACCAGTTCAGAAAAGTCACCATTTTCACTCCGAAATGGTGCCTCCAAGGCTATAAATACATGGTTTCTTGGCCATTCTCAATACACTTCGAAATCCTAAGAAAACCAAAGCATAGTTAGAGTATTTTGGCATTATCAGAGATCAAAAAGATTGTTCTTGAGTTGTGATCGAATCTTGCACATTCGAACTCACAAATCCTACGGTTAGACTCCATTGTATCCTGAAAACATATTTCGTATACCCTGGTGCAATTATAGGGGTGAAATATTGTTTGAAAGATAGCGTTTACGTGCCTTGGAGTTCTTGAATCGTTCTAGTTTTCTTTACTGTCCCTACAATTTTTCCAACAGCTAGGTGGTTGTTCAATAAGAGAGAAAGAGAGAGTACCTAACCTGTGGTTGTCTATGATGGTGGTCAAGAAGATACTATTGTGATGGTGGAAGTGTGAAAATGTGAAACATTAAGACCAAAAATTAAAAACACACCACCCTCCTTCCTATGTAGGTCCACCCCTGGTTCAGATTTTTTAGTTAGCTCTCCACTTAAAAGAGAAGACTTTCATATCCGACATAGTATGATTCATATCCGTGGCTTTGGGTTCTAGATGAAGCTGAATCGAGTAAAGAGAAGGAGACAACAAGATCAAATTAAGAAGGTTCTTGGGAAATTTAAGTAAAGGTCAATTGAAACTTTACTAACAACACATATTACACATCTTTAGAACTGTTTGTTTGCCTCTTTTATTAATTGGTAAAAACTTGGGTTCATTGTAATTTCTTTTGTAATGACTTCATGATGGGTACTCTTTTTTGACTTCGAAAAAAAAAAAATTGTAGCAACTTGGACCTGCCCTAGTTAATGTTTTATTTTTAGAGTCTTAGTATGAAAAGCAAGTTTTAACACGGTTTTTGGAAGTGTCAGTTTCATGACCCTAGGGATATTTCCACATAAATAAACAGCCAGTACAGGTTTCCCCATGGAGATTGGGGACTAGTGGGTGAAGGGTGGCCTGTGCATTTCCGCGCGCGTATATGTTGCATTTAGGAATTCTAATATGTAAAAGAAATATTTGTGATCTATATTAAAAAAAATTCACATGGATCATTTCTAAATTTAGTTTTTGTTCGATTTTATTCTTACGTACGTAAAAAAATATATACTAGTTCATACATTTTTTCTACGTCGTTAATAGTGTCTATTTTGTGCCCTTAGTTCGTTGGAGAGGGCATAACTTAACAGTAAAAATAAAATAAAATAATCTAATTCCCACTCTTTTTCTAATTTTTCATTTAGGTCACTAATTTTGAGTTATGGACCTAAAATTGATTATGGCTTAAGGTAATCACATAAGCATGCATCTGGCAACTATTTTTGGGTTCTAAATTTATAATGTAGAAGTATGACTAAATTAACAGTCAAATTAGTAGAAATTAAGATGTGACTGAAGACCAGAAAGACGGTTGTTAACTATATAGCTTGGTTTGTGCCGATTAATTAAGCTTATATAAGATTCCAGATCTTATACACCTGGAAATTGGGTTTGCAGACTAACCAACTTCTTTCAAACACATTTTAGGGCTACAATATAAAGCCATTTGTCCCCAAACTAACTTTTTTATTAATTATGTAATATCAAATCTTTTAGTTAATTAGTTAGGTTACTCATAAGTCATGACATCAAAATCTCTCCAAGGAGTCTTAGTCTTTGGAAGATCCCAACTCTTAATAAATTTGGATCAGTACTGGTTCAACGACGACACCTCCTCTAACCTAGATGGGCCACCCCCTTAGAAATGATTGATACATTGCACAATCCAGCTCTTAGAGACACACTAGGAACCATTTGGGTCTTTCACAGATTATTAATAGTTTAACCTTTCAAGAAGCTAGCTTTTGAAGACTCGAATTTAAGATATTGTCTTTGCTCCGATACTAAATGTTAAGTAGGTCAATTAATATTATTCGAAACTAAATGTTAAGTAGGTCAATTAATATTATTCGAACTATCAATAGTTTCAACTTCCCCTGAACTCATTTTATGGGATTTATTTTTCCAATCTATTTTCATACTTTAAAAATTTTCAACAAGCTAGCTTTTTCTAAAGAGTAGCTCAAACTTGAGATATTGTTTTTGCTCTGATACCAAATGATAAGTAAGCCTACAGACCAGTACTCTTGGAACGACCAATTTTTTAGAAAGAAAAGGTCTAGATAGTTACTTAACCCAAGCACATATATAAAATAAAAACAATTAAGTTTTAGAATTAAGTTTTATCATCTTAATTAGTCACAACTAGACTGAGGTTAGATTATCAGTTAAAGTTGACTCCAGTTGCAATTAAGAACAAAATAAGGTAGGGAAAGAACAGCTCAAGTTGCAAGTCCATCCATCTACTTGAGGATAGACCTTATTAACTGTATTATATATATCATCAATTCATCATCATCTCATCTCATCTTTTATAATGTTTAACACGCATTATTGAACTGTGTATAGCTTAGCTAGACTTCTATTTTTAAATGGGGGGTCCTCTTCTTCTTCTTTCTTCTTTTTATGGTGTCAAATGCCACCATTAATTATAAATTCCACGCGGTGCACCAGGTCATTGACCCTTATAAATATAGAAATATTACATAAGGGAGTGGTCGGGTCATCTTATTCAAACTCCTTACCTTCCAACACGCCAAAAAATGAGTGATCCAAACGCACCCTAAAATTTTTACTATAATTACCACGCTACTTGCAATATAAGAAAGAGCCTGTCGCATTTCTCTGAGCTGACACTTCGAAAATATAAGTGTTGGGGGTATCTATACTTCTGGAATATTATGATTTCTGATTTTCAAGTTGGCATTAGGTGAATAGATTTAAAAGGACTGTTTTGCCCGCTATGACTCGTGGACGAAGTAAAATTTTGATACAATTTTTATTTCCAAGTTTAGACGTTCTTTTCCTCCAAAATGCCTTAGTTACGGTATAAGTAACCAGAACGCCAAATGTGAACAATAATACTACGGGAATCCCAGATTTGCATCCCTTATAAAATTGACGTGGGGTCTAATTTCGATCTAATTTCCGTCTAAAGTCGAATTTTATAAACTGAGGTATTATTTGGTGTGCAAATCTAGGGTCATGTAGCATTTCACTTGAAAGTGGGAGTATCAAAACACATAATTAAGAAAAGAGGGGATATTTGACACTGGGTCTTAAAAACCCAGTTAAATCCTGCATTTTTAGAGTTCACATTGGATGATCTAAGGACTAATATTTGGTGAGAATATTCACCTCACTATGGAGATCATCTTCACGAAACATATCCTAAGTTCTTATGACAAAATCATAAAAACGCAATTCGAGAGCATTACGTCTTTACAATAATTTTGATTACTAAGGTTGCAGGCTCTTGCGGTCAAGAAGGTTTGGTCACTATTACTAAGTTCCTGGGCATCCTACTAAAAATAAATTGCAATGAGTGGAGAGACTAGAATCTATAATGTTGGAATTTAGAGGTGGAGAAGATGAAGATGGAGGTGTCTTGGTGTCAAAATGACTAGATAGGGTTCTAAGTATGTAACCCGAACCCTGACCTAAACCACCTGATGGTCATTCCAAGGTCGTTTTGCCTCCTTTGAGAGGAGTGACGAAGAATAAGGGAGATAGAGGTGTTTAAGATCTAGAGTAAGAGGGAGGGAAACGGAAGAAGATAGCTATTCCAAGTAAGAAGGTTTCTCTTTCTAATCTCAAACTTGTCCTGCCTTTAATGGAGGGGTTTCTTAGGTATTCACAAACTTTTCCCTTTAGGAATGAGTGGCCATAGCAAGTTATTTGCTCATGTACATGATACGTACCGGGACAACCACAATCTCTTAGGACACATGGCTATTGACAATAGGTGGGGATCCCTGCCAATCCCTATATCATGTCTCCACGATCAGCACGAAAGATCCCGTCAGAATAACGGTCTTTGACAGGACCCTTGCTTATGGCGGCTATCATCTCCCTTTCCCGTGCTTCCAAAGGCGGGGTCTAGTTCCCCAAGTCCCCTTTAGTCGAAGACGCGAATAGGCGTTACCCTCAGGTGTTCACATAGAAACCTCCAAACCCTAATCCTTTAGGTTCCTCCCCCTATTTCTTCACCTCATCTCTTTAGGCTTGTAAATGACAAGTGGGAGCTGTGTGACGAGCACACGTGGCTCTTGGAAGCCTTCGTGGCATCCTGATGTCACCATAGCCCCCTAGTGGCAGCCTCTTCATTTTACTGCTAATACATAACTTATATTTTAGATTGCAAGACTTTCATCTTCTCAAAGCATCTCTAGTGTAAATGTCTATTATGTCATATGTTGCATGTGTTATAAGACAATGTCTTGTCTACGTAGCACCAAAATCTTCACAATAGACATTATTGAAAAAAAATGCATCTCCAATGCAAATATTTTGGGATTCTTCTTTTACTTATGTGGCACTTAGTTTTTGAATCACAAACTTTCTTCACATTAGCATTAGAGAAGGCTTTTTAAAGCAAATGTCTATTTATCCTACATGACAATCTAACTTTATTACATTCACATTAACATTGAAGATACTTTCATATGAGACTACTCTCAACACTCCCTCTTACGTATGGGTTATTTTGAGCCTGACACATGCATGATATTCTATTAGGTGACACAGACATAGAGCACGCGTGACTTTTAAGCCTATCGCGCGTAGTCTGCTCATATCATATTAAGTTTGCAGACATTCAAATTCAAACCAAAACCAATTGAATATGAGTGATCTTATCTCTTATACAATTCAGGACAGGGGGGCAAATTTGTCATGTTTATAAATTATGTCCTGCTTCATAAGCTGGCTCCCCCTCTCTCTCCCTGCCCTCTCTCTCTCTCGATTTCTCACTACCTCCCCTCTCCCCTTACTGTTTTTTTTTCAATCTGTGTCGGCTCCTCCTCCCCACGGCCACGGCAGATCTGCTGAAATTCTTTCCCTCCTCTGCAAACCCTAATTTTTTTTACTGCGACCAAGGTTTTGAACCGTGCGGCACGGCGATATACCTAGTATATTAAATTGCAAATCTTTCATCTTATTCTCAACTTTTTCGTGAATCATACTCTAGGAAACTTCTGAAGTCATTTCATTCATTTAACCACAGTCAATAATGGGCTTTGGAATATATTCATGGGCCCACAAATAAAAGTCCACGAACTTATTGATAAATATTCACTCACGGTCGCAACCGGCGACATTACGAAGAGAGACGTGCAAAGAACCATTCATTCATTCATTGATTCGAGACTACCCAAAAACCGCCCTTGATTCGTCGTCATCTTCTTCAATTACAAATATTAAATTTCGCTAACATGTGCATGTAGTGTACTTCACAATAGACGGTTAGCTAGACAAGTCCAGTCCAGTCTATGTTGCACCACTTGCACTCTAATCCTCATTAGTCACGACTCACGCGTATTGTGTGAAATTGAAATAAAAATAAAATAGTATTGTGGAAACATTACACACGGCGCACTTTAGAGTCGTCCATCAAACAAAACAGTTGAATGAACTTTCAACAAACTTTCTCAAGTAGTAAAAAAAACAGGGGTTCAGAATTCAGAATTTTCAGAAAAAAGAATGAATGATTCTCTGTACACAAAACAATTCATAATACAATCAAGAAATCTGAAATATAAAGAACCAAAGAACAATAATAATTCAACCAAAAAATTAAACAAAAAAAATCACATCTATAATTATATATCAGAGAGCTTAATTAATCAATCTAGTAATTTTCGATCTAATCATGAGATCAAAGAAGAACCCATCTCGGCCGGCATCAATAAACGTGGTTTCTTCATCGGATGAGGGCTTTCCACTTCTTCATCACCGGAAATCTGACACTTTCTTCCACTAATTTCAACCCCAAAACCAGGCCAGAATTCAGGCAGAGCTGGTAAATTTAGGTCAAAACCAGTTCGATGAGTTAGAGTAGAACCCACACCATCAGAATTAGTAGAAGTAACAGTAGTAGTAGTAGTAGTAGTAGTAGCGCTGCTTCCACCGTCGTAGTGACACCGTTTATGTCCACCCAAAGCTTGTCCTGATGGAAAAGTTTTGTGACAAATTGAACATTCGTGGGTCCTACCACTTGGATTAATGGTGGTGGTGGTATTGGTATTAGTTGTGGAAGTGGTGGTGGTGGTTGTTGATGTAGATAATTGATCATCTGGTGGTCCAGCCAGTTTTCGGTGGCTGGCTTTATGTCCACCTAAAGCTTGGTAAGATGGGAAAGCTTTGTTGCAGACTGAACACTTGTAATTCAGCTTCAGCGTCGGTGGCGGTGGTGGTTGTACTTGTAGTAGTGATGGTGGAGAGTGGGTAATTTTGTGAGAAATGGTACTGTCGGTGCCACCGCGAGCTAGCATGATTAAGCAGAGAGCTAGGTATTCTTCTTCGGTGGGTGTTGGGTTTTCTAAACGATGACGCTTTGAACGTTTACGCTTTGCCCATGGCTCAAGATAGTGAAGATCCATGTCGTCGTAGTGAAAAGAAGGAGTAGCTGTTGAAGGGGAATTCAAAGCTTCAAGTGCCATAGATGAGCGGCGGAGATTTTTGAGAAAGCGGTGGTGGTGGTGGTAGTTCTGGTGGTGGCGGTGGTGTTTGTTAATTGTTTTGTTTGGTTGATCAGTTTTTAGAGTGAGAGAGATGAGGAAGTTGAGAGAGAAGATTTTGTATTTATAGTAAGAAAAAGGGGGGAGAGAGAGAAACAAGAGTGGAAGTTGCGTGGGAAGTGAAGAGAAAAGGGTCAGGTTAAAGGGGGCACGTTATAGTTGAGTTGGTGGGAGTGAAGTCGGTCAAGAGAAGAGTGGAGAGTAGTGGGAGGAAGAGAGAGGGTGACTGAACTCTATGACTCTTTCAAAAGTCAATAGTCAAAAAGTCAAGGGTCAAATGCAACGCGCTCTAACACTTGCAGCCATCTCCTATGCCCTTCGCTTCATGTGGACCTAAATAGTGTACCTATCAAGTGAGAGTAACATTAGTGGGCTTTAGATAAAGTCATCTATGGGCCTGCTCATAAAAGCCCATGATAATATTTAGAAGTTTTGACATTTAAAAACAAATCTATACCGATTAAATAACATGGTGTGGCAAATAATGTTTACAATTATATTTAGTTGATCATCTAATGCATCTTCATGTAGGACTTGCAGGCCATGAGAGGTCTGCAGTACAGTAGTAATCCTAACTATTATCAACAACAAACATGGGTGTCTCCACTTTTTGAGTGAGATTAATCCAATGACTTCAAACACTAATCCACTTATAGAATAATCCTATGTGCAACGTCGTGAATCGAAAAGTATTTACAATTAAGACTCGAACTCACAACCTAAGATTTTATTTTGGCGATCGACTATTTATCATATGCACAAACCCTTATTGGTGTGTATACTATATGATCCACAGCTTCTTCCTCGTATTTTCATAACTTCTTCTCGTACTTTTAAAAAGAAAAATTTTAATCTTATAGATTGTAGTGTTCTTCTGTAAGAACAACAGTAGATTAAATATTACAGTTGACTTCATTAATTAACGCCGTATATACATGTAAAACATCACCTGCTACCTTATATGGTTAAATAATGTGGTCTTAAATTCATCAAAAGCGATGAGAGACCTAATCAAGACTTGTGTACATGTGGCAATATTTTATTAGATTAACTAGTGAATAGTCAAAAATGGACTTTCCCTAACCCACACTTATCCGCAATACTTTACGTACTGTTTCACCTTACTCTTTTTTTAAAAACAAATATATATAAAAAGTGAGAAAGAGCCTTCAATTTGGCCTCGTGTTTGGTTCATTGTTTAATTAGTTAGTTGGCTTTGCCCTTGGCCTGCTTTCTCTCTCTAGAATCTATCTAGATAAATCAAAAGCCGTCGGGTCTTCGTGGAGTGCATCCAGTTTATATACACGTGTTATTCACGGTTGTAGTGAACAAAATGTAAAACAACAGAAAAAGAAATAGGAGATTCTCATCACGTGCCTTTTAGAAACCACCAAACGTTAATTAGCACGATTTTGGAACTATTTTATTTGTATTTTAAATGTAACTTTTACATATATATACAAGTAAACATTTTGTAATGTTATTGAGATATAATTTGTGGACCTACACACGACATTGCTATAAACTTAATGTAGATACTTTACTTCATGAGTTTGAAGTGGAATGATTATCAGTTTTTGAATGCAACAGTTAGTATTGTCGATGGTTGATCTTTTGATGTTTGTAGGTTATAATTTTTCTTTACCTATTAAGAGTTGTATCTTCTGCTTATTAGTGGAGTTTTATCTCATATACATAGGGGTGTAAACGGTAGCCTATCGGATCGGATATGGCCACATCCGAATTCGAATCCGAAATTTTTTTACCACATCCGAATCCGATCCGAATTCCGACGGATGTTAAAATTCAATGACTGAATTCGAATCCGATAATATTTTCGGATATCGGATATTATCCGATTCGACCGATAAGATCATTCGAATTCGAATTCGAATATCATCCAACATCCGAAAATTCGAAATCCAAAATTTAAAGATCTTGTTCAATTTAGACTTGCCCACAAATTCGAATATCATCCAACATGAAAGTAAAAGAATTAAAAAAATAAACATTGAAAAGATACGAGTTTTGGATGATAAAACACCTTAACAAACTCTGCTTTTTTATGTTTTTTCTTCAGATTTCAACCATTTTTTTTTATCTGACCTTAACAGCCCACAAATCTCACTTATTAAATAGCTTCATCACTGTGTATCTGATTATGCAGACAACCCACCAATCTAGAGAGAGAAAGAGAGAAATTAAGAAAACAGAGCAAGATAGAGACATAACAGACACAGACCAATTAATGCGATTTTTTAATACCTTAACTGTAAGGGCTCATTCCAAAGAAGTCAAAAAATAATAATTTGGAAATATGACTACTATGAAAATGAAAAGGAAATTAATTAGAAATTTATGCAGCAACCCTTATCTCTCTCTCCTCTTCTTCATCAGTTCATCATCTTCTTCTCTTCTCTCTCTCCATGTCTCTCTCTCCTCTTCTTCTCTTCTCTCTCTCTCCACATTTCTGACTCTCTATCTCCCTTCTTCTCTTTCTTTCTTTCTTTTCTTCTTCCTTCTTTTTCCCCTTCTCGCCGTTGGTTAGAGGAGAGAATGACTGACCGACTGAGGGTGAGGGAGGGAGAGGAATTTTAGGGTTTTTCATAAAAAAAAGTTTCCCTTTTAAAGCCTAAGCCCTAAGGATATTAAGGGTAAATAAAAATAATTATTATTACTATATTATTTCGGTTAGGATAATTATCCGATCGGATAATGTCATTCCCGAATCCGAATCCGATTAAAACATTATCCGATAAGAATATCCGAATCCGAATCCGAAATCCGAAAATTTCGGATAAAATCCTAAAAATCGGATACGAATTCGAATCGGATTCGGATTTTCGAATATCCATTGACAGCCCTACATACACACTTACTTGCACTTATACACACTTATACACACTTTGTAATTAGACACTATCGTAAAAACATGCGAGTCAAAAGATATTTTGTAATTTTATTAGAGATAGTTTTAAGCGGACAAAGTAGAGGGATGGATAAACATACAAACATGACTTATCAACTAAGCTGATTTAGCACTCTTATAGCCACAACGAGCATCCGTCTCAAGAAGAGAGAGCGAGCTAAGGCAACTTGACCAAAAGGGGATAATCGGTAGGCCGAGGGAATAAATTATATCCCTTGTGAAAGTAGAGATGTTAGATCCACTAAAAGATCACATCTTTCTAGTCTCCAATATATAATTTCGGATCTAACCTACTTATTATATCTATTTACTTAACTTTTTTTTACTTATTCTTACACTATGATTACATTATCTTGTGGATTCATATAACTATGATCCAAAGCAGGTTGATTGTGCATATAATCTCTTCACCATGTAGAGCATCCTTCCAAAAATTCACAATAATTTAAATTTTCTTTTTGATCAAACAATGTTCGGATTGCATGGATCACACTTATTGACAATACCACATGCGAGAAGTATTGAACCCGAAGAAAGAAAGAAGTATTTTTTTGTGAAAATGATCTACATAATGAGGAAATCCATCGTCGCTACAAAATCAGCCTTGGGTTATATCCGAGTGTCATCCCGGCATACTAGGTCTAAGAGTAAATAAAGTAAAGGTAACGCTTTAACATTGAACTTCAAAATCAGTGAGAAAAAAAAAATGAAAATTAAAAGACACATTACCTATGGAAACAACTAAAGGCTGAAGCAATGCCCTAACTTTAGCGTCATGTTCATTGAACATGACTCCCTGTATCAATTAACCAGGCATTTTTTCTTTTTTCTTTTTTTGCATGTAACCAGTCACTTTTAGTTTGCTTCATTGGTTGCACGTCCCTATTCTATAAATAGTAAATTTTGAGATTTTAAAAAAACACAATGAGACATGAAGGTACAACGTAGACACTCTTTTTTTGGAGAAGTGTTCGTATTTCATAAGTTTTATTCTATAATTTACAAGGAAGAAAAGAATATAACTGTAACACGTAAAATGCTACAAAAACTCTGAATTTGCACCCCAAACAATACCTTATATTATAAAATTCTACTTTAGACTGACTTTAGACCGAAACTAGGCCCTTATATTAATTTTAAAATCTGAAATATTATTTGGAGTGCAAATCTAAAATTCCTCTATAACATTACTCTTCTAACACTCAATTTCAAGTGTCCTCGTTTATTTAGGGAATCCAACAATCTACAAATACTCTGCACACACATGCATCTTCTCCCTAAGCTAGAACTTGGGGTAGCACAACATTTTGTTTTCATACATACCCTTAAAACATGTTATTTTTCTGAATTAGTAGAAAAAGCAAATTCGTATGACATGTTTATTATAGCCCTAAATTGGATTGTTCGTTATTATACGTACATTGAAACTGATTATTAATAAGCAGGTCATCGACTCTTTGAAAAAACCCCAAGAAAT
This sequence comes from Macleaya cordata, assembly GCA_002174775.1. Lineage (NCBI taxonomy): Eukaryota > Viridiplantae > Streptophyta > Magnoliopsida > Ranunculales > Papaveraceae > Macleaya > Macleaya cordata. The sequence continues at coordinate 16,855 of MVGT01004328.1, forward strand.
TAGAAGTATGAGATCATCGCTTACGTAATCAATTTATTATTTTTATAGATCATTTCTCCTCGTCCAAGGGATGCATGGAAAATGTACAATTTGGAAGAATTGATTAATTTTTAGAAAAGCATGCATAATGGTATATATACTTAGAAATTTCATACAAAGTTACAAATTGAGCAAAAGAACATACCTAATATGTGTAAAGCACATGCACGGACTTAGCAATAACGAGCCCCCAACACATGTTTCGCGCGTGTGAGTTGGTTGTTCATCATGCGCTACGCACGTGATGTCTAAACGTGCTACGCGCGTTCATTAAACTCGTGCGCGCTTCGCGCGCGACAAATTCAATTTGCTCCTTCGATGCAGGTGGGCCCACTGATGGCAGTATATATGCTGATGTTGATCTAGATGATGAGTAGATAATCGTTACCCAAAATCAGCCCTTGGATTAACTCAATGCCACTATATTGGCAAGTGTAAATAAATAAATTTTGTTAGGGGACATAGTTGGTATTTTAAAAAAAAAATTAAAAAATAGACGGACGGACGGTGTGACAGCTCACGCCGCCCCCTCCCCCCTGTCTTTCTCTCTCTCTCCTCACTTCTCTCTTTCTCTCTCATACACTTTTGGGGCTGGCGCCCCTTAGCCAACTCAAATGGCTTAACGGGGCAGCCCCGTTAAGTATAGTAAACATAAAGCACCTGCAAGCTTAGAAAAAGAACCTTCAATCCCTTGTAAAACCTTAGAGCTGGATACAAGTGTGGGTGTGGGTCGTGCTACTGCATGGAAGTTGCATGGGGTGAAAAGTGTGGGCAAATTCTTATTAAAGTGTGGGCAAATTCTTATATATTTGCCACAAATATATATATATATATATATATGGCAAGACTATCATTTTTTTTTGTGTGGACGTACTATTCTCATTTTTCAACATTTTTTTTAGAGAAAAACATTTTTCAACATTTATTGCATACCAAAAGATCGGAAAAAGAAGTAGAAAGTGAGAAATTCTTACAATTCACAAGATGAGTTTAGAAAAATGTAACTACCACCTCTGATTTTGATAGATGGCAAGTTGCGGCACTCACTCTCATAATCATATGGATGTACAAGAATTGCACACATTTTTCACCCCATAGATAACATAGTTGTTGTGGGTAGCACAATTCGTCTAGTTTCATATATATATTAAGAACAATGCATTGGGTTTGTTATGAGTCGTATCATAGAATATTACACACATATTTCACCCTGCATATCTCTTAAAAATATAAAAATATTCGGCATAGCCATAGTTTTCTGACTCGGTCACCACTTACCTAATTAACCACTACCAAGTTCACCGACACCTAATGGTTTTATGGAGAGTCACTTTGGATTCTATATAAATCGACCTCTTCACTTTTAAGAATAAGTTTTGCACAAGTTTTTAGAGTATTTTTGCAAGTCGTGTGTGAGAGCACAAGCGGTCGTAAGTTCGCTAGGGCGTACAGATTTGATTTGTTGCTTCAATACGACGCGATCGTTGTATCCTGGGAGACAGGCGTCTATAGAACCGTTGGCACCGTTGCAAGAACGAATTTGTCTTAAGAACATTATGTCTAACACAAGCCTCGGTCGATTTCAGATAAATTTTTTCATTCTCTATTTATTTATATTTGTAGTAATCCAACTTTCAAGAAACCAAACCCAAACTAACTCGGTAGTGATTTGGACTCAAACTCGAACTTAGTCAGCACTGAGTTCAAGTCGGTGAATCAGGGGCACGTCCTTTAACCTTGGGATGTTGTAACGACCCAAAATAATTAAGTCTAGCATTTAATAATGAGTTTTTATTCGGAGCTTAATTTGAAGAATCGAACCGTACAATTGGGTAGATCTCGAAAAGTTATGCAATTTTGACTATTCATGCGCGAAAATCGGACACTAATTGATCCCAAATCGAGGCCCGGAACACGGTTTGGATCGGTACCGAAGGTACCCGCGATTTTGACTTTGATTTTGACCATTAAATATTATTTAATTGTGTAGATATGCTATATATATATGTATGGTGATGTATTAAAGAGTAATTTTATAAATTATTCTAGGGTATACATATAAGGTGTATGCATGAGCTACACCATAGCATAACCCTTATAACCCCTTTATTATCTACCGCCCTTGCTTATAAGAGAGAAAAAAATTTCTCTTTCCCTTCACTACAGAAAGAGATACGAATTCCAGAGAGAGAGAGAGAGAAAGAGAAGGAGAGAGAGAGAGAGAAAAGGAAGGAAGAAGGAGAGAGAAAGAGAAGGAAAGAGAGAGAAGAAGAAGAAGATGCCGACGACCCGACGGGGAAATCATTCGGACCATTTCTTTTGTTGATTGAGGTATAAATTTAGAAATCCAGCTTTTCATTTTAATTTTAATTATATGTTTTATGTGTTAATCTTTAGTTTTCGATTTTAGGGTTAATTTGGTTAATAGTTTAAGGTTTGATTAGACCTTTCAGACCCTTAGTTGATGAAATTGATAATTGGGAAGGTTGATTTTGACCCAATATTATTATTTTAGGTTAGGTTGTGGATTCAGAGGTCTATATTAATTGAGAAGGATATTTAGAACAAATTGGGCTGTAGTCCTAAAGCCCTTATTTAATTGATAAGGACCTGGACCCTCGTAGTGACTATTTAGGTTAGAATTTAGATGCCTAGACTATTCTACATAGAATTAGTATGAACTGAATTGAGTTTTGAAAGTGATTAAATGTGTTGTTTTCAGTTGGGAGTGTGTACTAATACCAGTACACTAATTGGAAGAAATTAGTGCGATAAAGAGAGCCTTGCGGGATTTGAGGTAGGAACTTATAAATACTTTCTTATAGCCATTAAAGTGCTTTCAATGCTTTTGACAGGGTTTAGATTTATAAATCAAATGTAATTATTTTGCAAAGCATGCATGATTTATTTGTGATGTCCTATTGACGTGAAAATGATTTTCCCAAAGTATAGTTTTACATAGTAATGTAAAACAGTAATAGTTATTTTTAAAATAACTAGATTCTAATAATTATATATATATGAATGAGTTATATACATATATAAATATATGGATGATTCTTTTCTTACTTATAGTTAAATAAACTATAATTTCAAAAGAATTGAGATTTAATCGTTATCGAGCTTTAGGGATGGGCATATTTCCAAAACCAAACGGATTTTGGGGTTCTTATAATATATAGATATATATTTTACTTCCTTCCATATGTTGGGAGAAGTAGTTGTTTTAAGATGATGTGTGGGATGGAGGTTCCCAGTTGTTGGGTATGTGTTGGTGATTCCCTAGGTACGGGCTTTCCCCCGGAATATATACTATATATGTTATGCTGGGCTTTCCCCCGGCTAGGATTATTACCGGCTTTCCCCGGATTATATTACGGGCTTTCCCCCGATTACCCGGCTTTCCCCGGATTATATTACCGGCTTTCCCCGGAATAATATTAGTTGGGAGATCACAACATGTACATGGTTGTTAGTTTTTGTAGGAAAAAGGTATTTTCTACTACTAAAACTTATACTATTATAATATATATTTTTAGGTAATCCGAAAATGGATTTGTAATGCCTACACGAGCAAATCATTGAAGTTTTCCTAAAAACAATGATTTGTTCCGTATTTTCATTATGTTTTCCTGTCTCATGACAGGAATGGGACTCTCATGATATAGGAAAACTATTGAAATCTAGGTTATTCTATTTCTCTTTTTGGAAAGCCTTGTTTGGATAGGTACGTGTATGATTCTAGAAATGTCGAGGTTATATGCTGCCTAGATTAGGCGAAGACTTGAGGAGCGTGACAACTCCTGGATTATTTTAATGATCATTAAGATGTCTGCACAAGTCAAACGGCTGACCACCGCGACAACGGCTACATCGGCAAATTATGGTCAAGGGTCCACCTGAACCCAAATCATGAGCCAGCGTGCTTCTCACAAAAACCGATAAATCAGTCGCTCGGTCGGAAATCAGGAATTAACGATGGGGTTCCACATCGGTTAAGTTGGAACACGATTTTGCTCACCGACTAGGAGCTGAAACATCTAGTCATACCCTCTTCACTCTAAGATGATTACACTACGCAATATTATGATGTGAGATGTTGTTGTTAGTTTATATCTACTTGTATGGGTAAGTGAATGGTTATCGGTTTATGTTGTAGAACAAGTACCAACTACTTTTACATTTCTGTTTATGATTTCTCGATTTTCTTTTAAAACCTGCATTGTCTTAAATTCATGTTAGTGACTATCTGTTAGTATTATAAGTTTCTTACTGAGCTTTTTGCTCAGATCCAGGAGATATTGTTGCAGAGGGAAACGAGGATATAGGAGAGGATTGGTCAGACTATACCTATACCTTTTGAGGAGATCGATATAGAGAGTTCGTCAGCGATAGCTTTCTTACACTTGAGGTGTTGTATTTAGCCTTTTTGAGGTGCTTGTTATCTTACTTGTTTTGTATATATTTTCTTAAGATATGTATATAAGACAAACACACTTATGTATATTATATCACTTAACTCAGGTTATCTATGTATATTATTATGCGAGGCATCGTTTTAGAATTGTGGTTTGAATCCAGCCTAGTGGATGACTAGGTATTATTATTTTGATGAAGTAAGGTAGACTAGTATTGATGAGATGATATGACTATCGTGGATGAATGAAATGATTTAGAAATATTATTTGTGAATAAATCATCTCTTCTACAGGTTTATTACAGGTTGAGAACCCTGAAATTACAGGGGAGACTCTGGCGAATTTTTCGTTCGCCCTAGTCATATTTTGAGGTGATTAGTGATATGGATAGCTGCATTAGTTTAACTCTGATTAGGTTTGTAAACCTTGTTTAGGTTTGTTTAGTACTAATTAGTCACCTTGTATAATTAGCCTAACGCCTCGAGATGCGACTCAATTCTTAGAGATTGTGAGTTTCAAATTGGGGCGTTACAGACATGGTATCAGAGCGCCAGTATTAGATCTTATATGGGAGCGCCACTAGTAGATCTTTAATGGGAACGTTAGTATTAGATCCGAATTAGGACGTAAAAGACGTTAACATAAAATTTATAATGATTAAAAGACATATTATTATTATTTTCTTGATTTTCTCTGTGTATATGATTATATGTCTATATTTTGTTTTGAAGTGTGTCTTTTATAGGAGATAGATTATGGAGATGTTTGGAGAAGGTACTTCAAGTCGAAGTTCGGAGAATGATAAAATGGACAGAATGATGGCAATGATTGAACAGGTGGCAAAAAGTCAATCAGAAATGAGGACCCAGGTTATTGATATCTCAGATAGGCAAGCACGACTTGAGGCATTACCGCAGTCATCACAACAGGTTGAATCTCCAATCCAAAATCCAGTACAACCACAAATTCCACTTGTTATTCAGAGAGAGGAAGCAATGGGTGAACCTGTAAACAATCAAGTTGGGAAGTTACTGGCAGAGTTCAACAAATTGCGTCCAACAACATTCGGAGGATCTTCTGATCCAAATGCTGCAGAAAACTGGCTACTTGATATGGATTCTATGTTAGAACCAATGGAGTGCAATACTTTTCAGCGTGTGATGTTAGTCACTTTTATGCTTCGAGGTGCAGCCAAGATATGGTGGAGGTCAGTGAAAGATGTTCAAACTGAGCCACTTGATTGGGCAAGATTTCAGGAGCTATTTCTGGAAAAGTATGTGACTGAGAGTGCTCGAGACAGAAAGCATCAAGAATTTATGAATCTAGTTCAAGGAAATCTTACTGTGAGTGAGTATGAGGAGAGGTTTACAGCTTTATCTCGATACGGTCCAGAACAAATCTCCACAGATGCGGCCAAAGCCAAGAAGTTTATTCGAGGCCTTAAAACATTTATCAGGGGAAAATTGGCTCCATTCCAGATCCGTTCATATATTGAGGCAGTTAGTAAAGCTTTGAGTATTGAAAGAGAAGATGAGGATATACAAGCGACTAGAGGACAGGTGGGGAGAATTAGACAATTTCCTCAGCAATTCCAGATGAGACAAGATCCTAACAAGAGACAGGTAGTCCCAACTTCTTCTGGACAGTTGAGTTACAGACCAGTTAGACAGCAATGGCAAGCGGTGCGACCAGTAGTTTCGCAACCAGGTCAACCGGCTACCAGACCATCTGCACCTGCACAGAATAATCAGTTTGTACCGAGAGGAGTACAACCACCGCCTGTAAGACCTCAGGGACAGGTAGTTAGACCACAGGGACAGATAATTCGACTGCAACAGGTACAACAACCAGGGCAAGCGAATTCAAGTCAGATCAAGTGCTTTAACTGTAATGAGATGGGTCACATGAAGAGGCAGTGCCCGAAACTACCAAGACAGATGGGATTTTCAGCACCACAGACACAGGGGACGCTTTACACTATTGTTACAGAAGATACACCTGTGGAAGAAATGCCACAAGAGGATGCTTTGTTTTATGCCATAACACAGGAAGATGCATCTGCTTCTGATCAAGTAGTGGAAGGTACAATTTCCTTATTTTGTCATTCAGTTCATGTTTTAATTGATTCTGGATCTACACATTCTTTTATCGATACACGCATGGTAGAAATACTTGGATTGATAATGACAGAGACCGGAAAGAAATTATCATTATGTACACCATTGGGAGGTAAGACCATACCTTTTAGAGTTTGTCAATCGTGCATAGTGAATGTTGATAACCAAAAGATGAAGGCAGATTTGGTAGTATTAGATCTAAAAGATTTTGATGTCATTCTTGGTATGGATTGGTTAGCTGCGTATCACGCTCATGTGGATTATTTTGCGAAGACAGTCACGTTTCAAATACCAGGAAAACCGACATTCACTTTTACTGGTTTTAAGAAACCGGTAACTCAATCAAGGAAGATGAGGAAAGCAGGTAGTGAAGATGAAATTGGGTTGTTAGCTAATATTAAAGAAGATGAACAACCAACATTATCTCTTGATACAATTCCAATTGTTAAAGAGTTTGAGGATGTATTTCCAGAAGTATTACCAGGGTTACCTCCAAAGAGAGAGATAGATTTTTCTATCGATCTTTTGCCAGGTACTTCTCCTATCTCAATGAGATTTTATCGAATGGCTCCATTAGAAACAAAGGAGTTGAAGTCTCAAATAGATGAATTGAAAGAATTGGGATTCATTCGACAAAGTTTTTCACCGTGGGGAGCTCCAGTTTTATTTGTTAAGAAGAAGGATGGATCATTCAGGTTGTGTATTGATTATCGACAGTTAAATAAGGTGACTATCAAGAACAAATACCCTCTTCCAAGGATTGATGATTTATTTGATCAATTAAGAGGAGCTAATTATTTTTCAAAGATAGACCTTAGATCTGGATATCATCAGTTGAGGATAAGAGAGGAAGACATTGAAAAGACAGCTTTTCGAACATGTTTGGGACATTTTGAATATCTAGTGATGCCATTTGGTTTGACAAATGCTCCAGCTGCATTTATGGATTTGATGCATAGAATATTCTGGAAGTATCTAGATCAATTTGTCATAGTGTTCATTGATGATATTCTGATTTACTCTAAGACTCAAGATGATCATGAAGAACATTTGAGAATTGTTCTCCAAACTTTACGTGATCATAAACTTTATGGTAAATTCAGCAAATGTGAATTTTGGTTGAGTGAAGTAAAATTTCTTGGGCATGTTGTGTCAAGGAATGGAATTTCTGTAGACCCTTCTAAAGTGGAGACTGTTCTAAATTGGCAGCGCCCTATATCAGTGACTGAAATACGGAGTTTCTTAGGACTTGCAGGTTATTATCGTCGATTTGTCCAAGGATTTTCAAGTATCTCATCGTCGCTGACAAGGTTAACTCAGAAAGGTGTTAAATTTGTGTGGTCTGATCAATGTGAATCTGCTTTTCAGGAGTTGAAGACTCGCCTAACTACAGCACCTGTGTTAATAGTACCAACACCTGGAGAAGAGTATGTTATTTATACTGATGCATCTCGAATAGGACTTGGGTGTGTTTTAATGCAGAATGGTCATGTTATTGCTTATGCATCAAGACAGTTAAAGAATCACGAGAAGAATTATCCAACACATGATCTGGAATTAGCTGCAATTGTTTTTGCTTTGAAGATATGGAGACATTATTTGTATGGGGAGAAATTTGAACTTTACTCAGATCACAAAAGTCTCAAATATTTATTCTCTCAGAAGGAACTTAACATGAGACAGAGACGTTGGATGGAGTACCTAAATGATTACGACTTCACACTACATTATCACCCAGGTAAAGCAAATGTGGTTGCGGATGCACTTAGTCGTAAGAAAGAAGGTATTCTTGCTCATATGATGGTAAAAGAATGGTTGTTGTTAGATGCAGCTACATCATATACTCTGAGTCCAATGAATAAAGACGGGTACAATGGTTATATGGCCCAGATGCAACTTCAGCCTACTTTAATACAGAAAATTATTAAAGCACAAGCTGAAAGCAGGGAACTTGCTAAGTACAAAGAAAAGGCTGCAGATACTGATAACGCTGACTGGGAGTTACATGCAGATAATAGTCTTCGGTTTAGGAATCGACTTTGGATACCTAGAGATGCACAATTGAGGAAAGAAATTTTAGATGAAGCTCATCGATCTCATTATACTATTCATCCTGGTAGCACTAAAATGCATAAGGATCTTCGCAGAAACTTTTGGTGGCCAGGAATGAAAAAGCATGTAGCTCAATGTGTGAAGAAATGTTTGACTTGTCAACAAGTAAAGGCTGAACATCGGAAGCCACCTGGTCTTCTTCAACCTTTACCAGTTCCAGGATGGAAGTGGGAACATGTAACGATGGATTTTGTTTCTGGTTTACCAAGAACTAGCGAAGGTATGGATTCGGTGTGGGTCATTGTGGATAGATTGACAAAGATTGCTCATTTCATACCAGTCAAAATTTCTTATTCTGTTGAAAAGTTAGTACAGTTATACATTTCAGAGATAGTGAGACTACATGGTGTGCCATTGACTATAGTATCTGATAGAGGTACCCAGTTTACATCTGAATTTTGGAAAAGCTTACACAAAGCCTATGGGACTAATCTCAATCTCAGCTCAGCTTTTCATCCACAGACAGATGGACAGTCGGAACGAGTAATTCAGATATTAGAAGACATGTTGAGAGCTTGTATGCTTGATTTCAAAGGTAGTTGGAAAAGACACTTACCTTTAGCCGAATTTGCATACAATAATAGCTATCAAGCAAGCATCGGAATGGCACCATTTGAAGCTTTGTATGGAAGACCTTGTAGATCACCGATTTGTTGGACAGAAGTTGGAGATAATCTTTTAACTGGACCAGAAATAGTTGCAGAAACTACAGAAAATATTAGAATCATTCGGGAAAGATTACGGGCTGCACAAAGTAGGCAGAAAAGCTATGCAGATCATCGTCGACGACCACTCCAATTTGAAGTGGGAGAATTTGTGTTTCTTAGAGTATCTCCAAAGAAAGGCATTTCTAGATTCGGGTTGAAAGGAAAACTTGCACCAAGGTTTATTGGACCATTTCAGATTATAGAAAAGATTGGATTAGTAGCATATAGACTTGAATTGCCTGCACGTCTAGGGCAAATTCATGATGTATTTCATGTATCTATGCTACGCAAGTATGAACCAGATCCCTCTCATGTGATTGATTGGCAATCTTTGCAAGTGGACGAAGATGTTTCCTATGAAGAAGGACCTATGCAGATTTTAGATCGAAGAGAAAAGATACTGCGAAATAAAGTCATCCCTTTAGTCAAAGTCTTATGGCGACATCATAATACAGAAGAAGCAACGTGGGAGAAAGAATCTGATATGCTAGCTCAATACCCAGATCTCTTCAATTGAGGTACACTTTTAATTTCGAGGACGAACTTCTTATAAGGAGGGGAGGATGTAACGACCCAAAATAATTAAGTCTAGCATTTAATAATGAGTTTTTATCCGGAGCTTAATTTGAAGAATCGAATTGTACAATTGGGTAGATCTCGAAAAGTTATGCAATTTTGACTATTCATGCGCGAAAATCGGACACTAATTGATCCCAAATCGAGGCCCGGAACACGGTTTGGATCGGTACCGAAGGTACCCACGATTTTGACTTTGATTTTGACCATTAAATATTATTTAAGTGTGTAGATATGCTATATATATGTATGGGTGATGTATTAAAGAGTAATTTTACAAATTATTCTAGGGTATACATATAAGGTGTATGCATGAGCTACACCGTAGCATAACCCATATGGATATATAACCCCTTTATTATCCACCGCCCTTGCTTATAACAGAGAAAAAAATTTCTCTTTCCCTTCACTACAGAAAGAGATACGAATTCCAGATAGAGAGAGAGAGAGAGAGAAAGAGAAGGAGAGAGAGAGAGAGAAAGGGAAGGAAGAAGGAGAGAGAAAGAGAAGGAAAGAGAGAGAAGAAGAAGAAGATGCCGGCGACCCGACGGGGAAATCAT
>MVGT01004328.1:39546-82437 GCA_002174775.1 Macleaya cordata
AAAAGCTTCTAAAAAGAGTTCTACATTCATCCTAGCTTATGTGGCTAAGTCTTAATGCATTCTAACCACCTATTAATGATAAACATGGTAACTTACCAAAGTGTGGTGAGTTCCGGTGGTGAGTTGAGTCCGTTGGCATGCTTTCTCTTCGATCTTCGATGGAGTGTGAGTTTGAACGAAGGATACACCCTAACTCTAACTCAAGCATGGACTTACAATTGAGTACATTGTCACACCATGAACATTGACAAACCCAAAGGGACCTTTCAATTCCTAACGCCTGCTCAATTTTTCGTTTGAGAAGTTTCAATGTGATTGCGATGTGGTAAAAATTAAAATTTTTGGGGAATACATGACTTAGTGAGAATAATTACCCAGTAGCTGACCACCTTCATCTCAATCACCTTTCTACATGGTTGCTCTATTTTGGATAGTCAACTAAACAGTGCCTTCCTATGTGGTCGGTGTAATGTAAATGAAGAGCCTACTGTTTTTTCATTACACTTTCGTCACCATCCCCTCTTTTCACTTTTCACCACGTATCCACCGAATGCAAATCGTTTGTCATCACAATTCGCCTTTGCAAATCCTTGATTGTCCGTTTGAGATTAGGTAATTTATCTCGATGTAAGTATCATTTAATATCGTTTTTCTAGTCCCGAATGTCACACAAATGATGTATATAAACTTTTCCGTTTATTTCATCAAAAAGAAGATTCTTCCAATTCACTTGGAAGTAAAAGCTTTACTACCTACTAACTGATTACTTTCAACTAACCATCATCAGATGTTATGTGAAATGATGTTAATTGATCCATTTCNATTTTAGAGGTTTTCCTTTGCTTATTTTACAATACACTCATATTTCAAGATCAATTAGGGGGTGATTGTTTTTTTGCCTCTAACTAGTGGCAGGCCCACAAAAAATGTTCTTCGTTTCTAACCACTAAGTAGTGGTAATAAGAGGAAAACCTTTATTTTTGGGCTTCAAATCCATTAAGTGGTTGTAAGTGATCTAAAACCACTTACTACCACTTATTGGGCTTGAAGCCTATAATTAAAGGTTTTCCACTAATTACCACTAGTTAGTGGTTAGAAACAATTATCGTTTTTTGTGGTCTGCCACTTGTTAGAGGCAAAAAACCAATCACGGTCTTAAAATGGCTTATATTGCTTGGATGCATTGTTCATACTATTTTCATCGTCTCTTCTAATATAACATGGGAAGTATAATATTTGTTATCATCCTATTAATATAATTCATTCTTTTTTCATCTCTTCTAATATACATTCTTAATTTTGTATGGTTCCAACACCACCGGAAAACGTAAATAAGTGTATGCATTGCCTGGACATAGTTGAAGCTAATGGAGCTTTTCATATTTTTAAAATATGTGCCAATTTAACACCTTTAGGCAATAAATTAGGAAAGTACTTATCATCCCTATCAATTTTATAGAACCTATCTTGCCGAATTTGTTTTTGATTCTCAAATTTATGAGCTAGGAATGGGGTTTATTGGTTTTAGTTCAGTTAATGTTTGAACACAAAATTCTTGTATTAAAGTATGTCTCTAGTAAAGTTATTATCCATCAAATTAGTATTGTTTTTTGTTTCCATTTTGTAGATGGGTTCATTATAATCTCTTGATGGGTTTTTGCAGACCAACAAAAAAGTTTAAATCGTTTGTAGTTCAACACTAGTAAAAGGTATATATCCTTCCCTAGAACATTTTTCTTTTTACCATTGCAAAGAAGTTGACTGTACAACCACTTATAAAAGTAGGAAATGAAGTGCTATAGTTTTTAATTTAATGTTCAGGTTCTAAAAGTTTCTTAGATATTTAGTTTAGGTTCTCAAGACTTGTGAGGTTATGATAGCTTTAATTGTACATATGTTGATTTAGTTTATTCTTCTATTTAGTTCATGCTGACAATTGTCATAGAGGCAAAAACTACTATGCATTATATTGATGAGACCTGATGTTGGAACTTGTATTGAGGTAATCAAAACACTTATTAATAGTGTACCTACTAGGAAGGTGAATAAATGATAAGTCGGCTTACTTCTGAAATACTTTTCTTTCCTTTTGGAATTTTATTTTAATTACATGTAACTTTGTAGATATATGTCGAAGTAGGCTAACTTGATGTAGGAAATTGCGGAGTAGTGTTAACATCGTATAGCCATTTCTTAGTTCTACCTGGTCCCAACTCTTATATGCTTATTTTTCTTGTACAATTACAAAATAAAGGAATTTTTTTTTAAACGGACAAAATAAAGGAAATGATTCTGCGTCTTCTACAACCTATAATAGGGACATTCTACTATCATTTTCCTAGTTTACCGAATTAAATTTCAGACTTGCATACTGTTTAGTTCCTGTGCATTTATTTTTGTAATTTAGATGTCATTCAAAAGGCTGCTATGTTGTAGACCAAATAAATAGGTGTTGTTAATGTTATGACATTGATTTAGCTTGTAACATATTTATGCTCCTTCTATCTCTTTAGCGACCCTTTTAGATAGTTTTTTAGGCTTATTTGTTTCTACTTTTTCTCAGGTTTCGACTTTAATAACACAACCCATATTTAGATAAGATGGAAGAAAGACCAAGAGCCAGATTTGCACAAGCTTCCAAGAATGACACTGTAGAAGAAGATAATAACAAGCGATGTAAACTTTTAGAAAATGGTGTATTTATTATTAGAATTTTTTGTAAATTTTTTATATTCGCATGTAAAATACACAATCCAATGTACATTTTTATTGATTAATGAAGTATCAATTTTTTGCTATAATTTTGTGATTGAAACTTTATTACATACCGAATTGACGAAAAATGTAAAAAAGAAGAAAATGAAATACAATTAATTATTATTTTTTGGATGGGAAATTTTACAAGATTTTTGACTAGTATTATCTGTCATTCATGTTTTGACGGACGAAAATAGTCGATTTAAAAAATGATATATTAACAGTCTAAAACAGTCGTTTTCGTTTTTGACTACATGTTTTTTGACAGACCCTTTGACAGATAAAAACTGTCAAAAATAACGATTTTCGACGGTTTTCACCTGTTAAAAAATGATATTTTTGGCGTAGTTAACGATGACGTGTGAGCACCTTCTATTGCACTGCGAATTCTCGTGGGAAATTTGGGTCTTTATAGCTCAATCGTTTAATATTCAATGGTGCCCTCCTCAGCACTTTGGACAGATTCTGGACATTTGGTCGAAGATGAAATTACCAACAAAAGGAAAAAAAAACTCTGGCTGACCCTGCTTCATGCGGCGTGTTGGACTATCTGGAAATGACGAAACGATACTATCTTCAAGGACAAGGTTTTCACGGTTCCAAGTGCAATCTTGGTGCTGAAGGGGTTGTTGTTCTTCTAGACCAGAAGTATTGATTGGGCAAAAAATTATAAGTTTGCTGATTTTGTCTTTAATTGGGAGGCACTAGTCCATTCTCTGTAATTTTTAGTGGATTTGTTGGCGGCTTCTAGGCTATGGGCTTGTACCATGTAGCCTGATTGTGTATCCTCTTTGGGTTTTCCCTACTCCAATAAATTCATTCGTGCCTTTTCAAAAAAAAGATTTTAATTCAGTTTTAAGTTACTGAATCTCGCAGTATAGATTACAGATTGAACCTAGTACGACCCACAGATTGAATGACAATGAATGATGAATTGATGAATCTCGTGTAAAACACAGGGGTGTTAATTTTGGCCCATTTATGCCCGTCGGCCAGTTGCTCTCACTGTAAGACTGGTTTGAGCTACCAGTCGATTGGTTCAGTGATTTTCAATGTGGTTTTACCCGATTGCTCACCAATTGTCCAGTTTGTCATGATGAAGCATAACAGTTGCAATAACGCATGCATAAAAATTACTAAGTTACATAGTTAAGCATAGGACACCTCTGGAAAGACCTTATGGAGCAAGAACAAACAGATAAAGGGAACATTTTATTTCAATGAGCGGTGATCATACCAGATGTTCAAAATATGCAGCCTCCAAAGCCCTGTGTCACGGACAGTTTCTTCGACTATGCATGGACCGTGACCTAACCGGTGGGCTAGCTGAATATGCGTGGCACAGAGGTGCACGCGCCTGCATATGCAAGACTTAGCCGGAGGGCAAGATGAATATGCATGCACGGAGGTGCATATGCATGAATATGCAGGATGAGCCAGAGGGTGAAGTGAAGCTTCATAGCACGGAGGTGCTATGTTGTGAATATTCGGGAGCGAGCCGGAGGGCTTAGCGAAGCTTCAAGGCTTGGAGAAGCTGCGAAGTGTATATTCATTTCATGGGCCGAAAAAGAGTATGATTGGTCTCATGAATTGATGTTTCCTTTTGGTGGGGGCGAAAAGGTAAATAAGTCTACTATAGGGAGGGGTCCTGTAATACCCCAAAAAATTTAATTCTTCAAGTTCATACTTAATTTCAATAAACAAATTAATGCCAAAGTTTATTTTGTATGTACCTGAAGTACATACACGTAAATAATACCGTATACATGAATATTATTCGATGAATAATATCTAAGTGACAATAATATTTGAATTACACTCTATAAAGAGTATTTGATAAATAATGTGACACATTAGTGAAAAAATAGCGTATAAGTGAATAGTAAAGTATACGTGAATAGTGTCACATGAATAGTGACATTGTCCAATAATACATAATTTAAGTTATATGATATGAATTTGATGAATAGTGTTTTATGAATAGTACCGTATATGTGAACAATATTTATGAATAGTGTCGTATGAATAGTGTTTTATACAAACTACATATGAATCAAGTTATACGCACAAAATCTGATGAATAATATTTTGTGAATAGTAACCGTATATATGAATAGTGTCTGTATACGTGAATAGTGATCGTATACTTGAATAGTGTATATACACGGAATAATACTGTATATATGAACACTATAGTATCAATTTATATTTCCTGAATTAGATTTGAAAATAAAATAAGAAACAAGACAAATAACTTCATAAGTGAATAGTAAAGTATAAATGAATAGTAACGTATACTTGAATAGTATCGTATACATGCGTAATTCGTTAAAGTACTCAATTGTACAATGCGAACTAGATTTACAAAATGAAGTAAATCAAGTATTTTTATGTAAAAAAAAAAAGAAAGAATAGTATACGTATATATGAATAATATACGTATATATGAACAGTATACATGTTTGTATACGAGAAGTCGTCGCCACGGTAAAATATGTTGCACGTGTTACTATTCAGCCGTCGCTACAGTAGCCGTCATTTACTATTAGCTACAGTAATAAATGTGGTTAATTCATCTAAATACTATTCCACCTACTCCATTTACTATTAGCTACAGTAGCCGTCATTTACTATTCGCTACAGTACACATGTGGTTAATTCATCTGATTACTATTCCACCTACCACAACGCTACAGTAACCGTGGCTAAAAACTATAAATACCCCTTCATTTTAGTTTCCAAACTCACTCCAAACCATTTCTTTCTCTCTGAAATTGGTTTTCCTTCTCCCTCTATAACATATCTCTCTAAACTTCTAATACTCTTTCATTTCTTTCTCTTCCTATTTTATTTAATTAATATTCTTGTTAATTAGTTATAATTATTCAAGAATTCAAGGAAGAGAATTTTATACAACAAGGTGATGATCAAAGGACAAGGTTTTTATCATCAAATTAAGGTAGGTGGATATGTGGAACTTCCCTCTATTATAACTAAAACTTATTTTATGTTTTGTTATGAAAATGCATGGAGATGAATTATTTTGTATTATTTACAAATTAAATATGCATTTTGTTAAATGTGATCACTATTTATTTTTAAGTGATGGAAATTGATTTAGATTGATAATAAATCTAAAAAGGATTATGTAAACATTAATCAAATGGGTAGGAAAAGGGAGACCCCCTTAAACCGTTGTTTTCGACTGAGGAAGCGGTTGACCGTTGTTTCTGACTGAGGAAGCGGTTGACCGTTGTTTCTGACTGAGGAAGCGGTTGTTACCCGGTTTAATACAAGATAAGATATTAAATGATTGGAAAATAAATCATTTAATGGTAATTTATTTACAAGTTCATAAGTTAATTATTCTTGTGATTTTGATGAATCATATTTTTAATCTATTATTTTTGGGTTGATATTTACCTAATGAGTTTACTCACCCCTAAATTTCCCCCCACAGGTTACGTTGAGGTGAAGGATTTAAAGATGTATAGATTAAGAAGCAGATAACTGGTGTTATCAAATTTGTATCAATATAACTGATAGATTAAACTACTATTCTATCACTTGGGATAAGGGTTATTTTGTATTAATTCTTATTGTTTTAACATTCTTATGAATTGAGATGTTAAGTTTTAAATTGTATAATTGATGTATTAATTTACATTTAATTTCCGTCAAGAACCATTGAATTAATTAGGTTTTATACGAAATTGTATAATACCCGTAATTTATACTGTCAGATTTACAAAACAGTGTTTTTGGACATGTTCCGGTCTAAATTGAGCCGAGTCTATTTCTAACAAAGTTATAGCTCTCGATTTTTCCTTTTCAAAAAGGTATTACGATATGTATTTTGGATTTCTGGTTAGAGAGTAATTTCTCTTCAAAGTTACTGATTTTACAAAAAAATTCTTAAAAAGCTGAAATTATATTTTCTAAGTTTCCGTATCAGTACTTCGGATGCATATTTGGGCCTTTTATTATCAGAATTAGCCTTGTACTATTTCTGATGAAATTATAGATCTGTGAATCTAGTTTTTAGAATGAGTTTGTTTATAAAATTTGGATTTACGGTTAAGTAAATACGTATATTTTACTAAACTGTGCGCAGTTGAAACAGAAATTGTATTCAAACATTAAATTTTTATTTTTCTTTGATTTGGAATGTTTTTGGACGAGTCAATGAGTGTTGACCTAAATATTGGTTGACTTGGACCTTACTTTAAGATAACAAAGGTTGACTAAAGTAGACCATTAACAAAATATTTTTAAATTCATTGTCATTCAAAAGTAAAGTAAATGAGTTTTATTCATTATTTTTACTTACACTTCTATTAAACTAATCACGCCTTGGTTTTCGGACTCGGCGAATCGGGTCGGATTTAGAGTACCGAATATCGGGGTGTGACAGCTTGGTATCAGAGCACAAGTTCCTGATTTCTTGGGCTTGTGAGTTTTAAAATTTTGGATTTTTTTTTTATTTCATGTTTTTGTTTTGTTTTCTCGCGTACTTAAATTGTATGCAAATTCTTTTATTTTCCTTCCTTGATTATAGGATGGAGTAAGAGTCTTAGAACCAAAATAAATAGGATAAACTCTGTGTTGTTTGGGGTGGGATAATAACTAAAAATCTTATTATAAAACAGTTGATTGTATATAGTTAATAATTAAGGTTTATTGCTAGTACAACCTTCGTAGGAATTGTTTGTTCCTATAGCTGTGGTGTATGGAGTTAGTTGATCCATTCAATTAACATGATCATAGAATACTTCTATGACATGGTGATAAAAAAAAAATTAATAATAATAATAATATATATCATGTGTAACCATTCTAATTTAAGGAAATTCATCAGTGGAAAATGATGTGACACATTCGTAATACGATTATGCATGAGTGTATCCTGATACATTTAATATCTATGCTCGGAACGTACTATGTGCTTTGACTTCTTAAAAAAGAAAGTTCGGTTGATTTTGTTTAAATCGATAAGATTTGTTTGATCTAATTTATTGATCGAAAACCAGTTGTTGGTTTGATCTCTTTTGAGATGTTTTGGATATGATGTAATCCCGGAAGCAGATAGGTTAACATCATATCAGGTGATATTAGACTATTTCAAGTTAGTAGAAAGTTAATTTGTACTTTTTATTTGAATAAGTAGATTATTCTTTTCATTCGAGGAGGTAAACGCGAAGTTTATACGCCTCAGATATTACTTAATTATCGAAACCGTTGGACGGATATCGAAGATACGAATATGATTTTTCGTATGCAAAAATTTGCAAGAATATTGAAGCAACATGACACTGGAAGAAATTACGTACGGTAGATACGTGGTGTTATTTTAAGATAAGAGATGGCGATGGAAGCATGATGAAAAGCAGTCGGTTCTCCATATGTATGACATATACCACATAGGATGGCACTGTTTGGACTGATCATCTAAGACAGAGCAACCATGTGGGTAAGTGGAAACAATAAAGGAGATCAGCCACTGGGTGATTATTCATACCAAATCATGTATTCTCCGACAATCTTAATTTCACTACATCGCAATTCAATAAACAAATTTAGAAGCAAGACAACACCAGACGAAGCTAAGTTCAAATAATGGAGCTCGAGTCTGAAATGTGAACAAAATACCTAAGTTATTTCTAGGTATACTTACTTATGGTTAATTTAAAATTTCGGGACGAAATTCTTTTAAGTGGGTGATAATGTAATACCCCGAAAAATTTAATTCTTTAAGTTCATACTTAATTTCAATAAACAAGTTAATGCCAAAGTTTATTTTGTATGTACCCGAAGTACATACACGTAAATAATACCGTATACATGAATATTATTCGATGAATAATATCTAAGTGACAATAATATTTGAATTACACTCTGTAAAGAGTATTTGATAAATAATGCGACACATTAGTGAAAAATAGCGTATACGTGAATAGTAAAACATGAATAGTGACATTGTCCAATAATACATAATTTAAGTTATATGATATGAATTTGATAAATAGTGTTTTATGAATAGTACCGTATATGTGAACAGTATTTATGAATAGTGTCGTATGAATAGTGTTTTATACAAACTATATACGAATCAAGTTATACGCACAAAATCTGATGAATAATATTTTGTGAATAGTAACCGTATATATGAATAGTGTCTGTATACGTGAATAGTGATCGTATACTTGAATAGTGTATATACACGGAATAATACTGTATATATGAACACTATAGTATCAATTTATATTTCCTGAATTAGATTTGAAAATAAAATAAGAAACAAGACAAATAACTTCATAAGTGAATAGTAAAGTATAAATGAATAGTAACATATACTTGAATAGTATCGTATACGTGCATAATTCGTTAAAGTACTCAATTGTACAATGCGAACTAGATTTACAAAATGAAGTAAATCAAGTATTTTTATGTAAAAAAAGAAAGAAAGAATAGTATACGTATATATGAATAATATACGTATATATGAACAATATACATGTTTGTATACGAGAAGTCGTCGCCACGGTAAAATATGTTGCACGTGTTACTATTCAGCCGTCGCTACAGTAGCCGTCATTTACTATTAGCTACAGTAATAAATGTGGTTAATTCATCTAAATACTATTCCACCTACTCCATTTACTATTAGCTACAGTAGCCGTCACTTACTATTCGCTACAGTACACATGTGGTTAATTCATCTGATTACTATTCCACCTACCACAACGCTACAGTAACCGTGGCTAAAACTATAAATACCCCTTCATTTTAGTTTCCAAACTCACTCCAAACCATTTCTTTCTCTCTGAAATTGGTTTTTCTTCTCCCTCTATAACATATCCTTCTAAACTTCTAATACTCTTTCATTTATTTCTCTTCCCATTTTATTTAATTAATATTCTTGTTAATTAGTTATAATTATTCAAGAATTCAAGGAAGAGAATTTTATACAACAAGGTGATGATCAAAGGACAAGGTTTTTACCATCAAATTAAGGTAGGTGGATATGTGGAACTTCCCTCTATTATAACTAAAACCTATTTTGTGTTTTGTTATGAAAATGCATGGAGATGAATTATTTTGTATTATTTACAAATTAAATATGCATTTTGTTGATATGATCACTATTTATTTTTAAGTGATGGAAATTGATTTAGATTGATAATAAATCTAAAAAGGATTATGTAAATGATAATCAAATGGGTAGGAAAAGGGAGACCCCCTTAGACCGTTGTTTCCGACTGAGGAAGCGGTTAACCGTTGTTTCTGACTGAGGAAGCGGTTGTTACCCGGTTTAATACAAGATAAGATATTAAATGGTTGGAAAATAAATCATTTAATGGTAATTTATTTACAAGTTCATCAGTTAATTATTCTTGTGATTTTGATGAATCATGTTTTCAATCTATTATTTTTGGGTTGATATTTACCTACTGAGTTTACTCACCCCTAAATTCCCCCCCACAGGTTACGTTGAGGTGAAGGATTCAAAGATGTGTAGGTTAAGAAGCAGATAACTTGTGTTATCAAATTTGTATAAATATAACTGATAGATTAAACTACTATTCTATCACTTGGGATAAGGGTTATTTGTATTAATTCTTATTGTTTTAACATTCTTATGAATTGAGATGTTAAGTTTTAAATTGTATAATTGATGTATTAATTTACATTTAATTTCCGTCAAGAATCATTGAATTAATTAGGTTTTATACGAAATTGTATAATTCCCGTAATTCATACTGTCAGATTTACAAAACAGTATTTTTGGACATGTTCCGGTCCAAATTGAGCCGAGTCTATTTCTAACAAAGTTATAGCTCTCGATTTTTCCTTTTCAAAAAGGTATTACAACATGTATTTTGGATTTCTGGTTAGAGAGTAATTTCTCTTCAAAGTTACTGATTTTACAAAAATTCTTAAAAAGCTGAAATTATATTTTCTGAGTTTTTAAAACATCCGTATCAGTACTTCGGATGCGTATTTGGGCCATTTATTTTCAGAATTTGCCTCGGTCTATTTCTGATGAAATTGTAGTTCTGTGAATCTAGGTTTTAGAATGGGTTTATTTGTAAAATTTAGATTTAAGTTTAAATAGATACATTTATTTTACTAAACTATGCGCAGTTGAAACAGAAATTGTATTCAAACATTAAATTTTTATTTTTCTTTGATTTGGAATGTTTTTGGACGAGTCAATGAGTGTTGACCTAAATATTGGTTGACTTGGACCTTACTTTAAGATAACAAAGGTTGACTAAAGTAGACCATTAACAAAATGTTTTTAAATTCATTGTCATTCAAAAGTAAAGTAAATGAGTTTTATTCATTATTTTTACTTACACTTCGATTAAACTAATCACGCCTTGGTTTTCGGACTCGGCGAATAGGGTCGGATTTAGAGTACCGAAAATCGGGGTGTGACAGGTCCCGACCTCCCTGCTGCACCTTCGGGTGTAGCTTAAGTGGGAACTCCACGGAGCAACCCGTGGGTCGGGCCATGCTTAGCTAGAGGGCTATGCGTTGGTTTCCTTAGTCGTAGGAGACGGCTTAGGACTGTACGTGCAGGAGGTGGTACAACGGCATTCCTAGAATGCCCCAGGTTCCTATGCGTATTCGGTACGCTTGGCCTGAAGCTTCTTGGAAGGATCGAGCTATCTGAGATGCATATCTTGGTGTGCTTATGGATATGCTTGGCATGCTTCGTGTTTAGCTATCCAGGGTGGTGTAGCACGGAGTGGCATAGTAAGGGGCGAGCTATGCCTGAATCATTGGATGTTAGTAAGTTACAGGCTAGCGTTCTCATGTTATTATACAGAAGCCTTATAGCCAGGATGGACCTCGCATATGCGGATGCTTGGTTGGAGCCTTTATGCTTCTTGAAGGTGAAGCTTATGACTGAATGGGCAGTCCGAGTAATGTCGGCTTGGCCAGGTGGACGGCTATTCATAGTTACCTTCCCGGTACTGTGGAGACAGTGAATCATACCTGTTGGACGAGTGTCATAGGACATGATGAAGTGACTCGTAGGCCGGCATATGAGCGTGGCTCTTGTTGGTTATTCCGCTGTGCATATTTGGTGCAAGAAGACCTGAAGGTCTAGAGCAGAACCGAGATGGTTAGTGAGGCTGACTATGGACTAGGAGGGAGTCTGTAGTGCCGCACGGGTAGTCAGTGATATGATTTCCGTTGCGTGACCGCGTGTGTTTGTCGGTCGACCGATCTTCCCGTGACACCTGGCTCTTTCTGATATAACAGTAATATCTTCCCTGCCTTTCATAGAATAACCTCTCTCATGTACCAAGCATGCAAATAAATCTTGTACAAATGCCAACTTTCATATATTTCATACACAAATGTTTAATGTGTGAATGCTTCTAATGTACACTCCTTGGTGAAGGATACAGGATGTTTCTTCAACCAGCGTCTTTAAAACGTTGCCCTTCGTTTTGTTGGGTTCAGTGTTTGAAAAGTCATAATACAAAATTTTAGAGATAACCCCAACTTTTTATGATTGATTTGACTTGTAACCCACTTTTTCAACTATTAGACATACATTGGACCTTGAACGCTAATTTATAATCAAAATGACTAAATTAAACTTCATTTCTCAAAATATGCATAATTCGCACTCATGCACAAGATCACAACAACTAAAATGAAGAAACTTTTTTTTTTTTAATGATGACAACTTGTCTTGAAAGGGTAATTGAGGAATTAAAAGATGAAGGCTAGTTTATCATTTTGATTTTAAATGTACGCCAATTTTGAATCTTTTCACGTTTTCTATTCGTCTATGGTGTTTGACCAAGGTGTGAGGGATAAGTCTAATCAATGAAAACATTATAGTGCGTTTGGATGCAGAATTCATATTTTCCTGGGAAACATGAGTCCTTGGAAACATGAATCCCTAGAAACATGAATCCTTTGGTTTGTTTGGCAACCATAAAAGAATCCATGGATTCATGAATCCTTGAAAACTTGAATCCTTTGGTTTGTTTGGTTACTATTTAAAATTCAAGGAAAATCTCTATTTTGTTGTTTTAATTTTATGGGGTGTAATCTACATTGAGTTGGGTGCATACATAGTGAATCCTTAGTTTAGAATTCCAGCAAATTCTAAAGGGGGGGGGTGGGACTCTAAAACAGAGATTTGCTGGAAAACATGTTTCCCTGGGAAACAAATTTCCAGGGATTCTTAGCAGCCAAACAGACCAGGGAAACATGAATCACTGGTCCCCACTGAATCCCTACCTTGGAATCCCCTATCCAAACAAACCATTAGGGAACATGTCAAATTAGCCATGAAATATAGGGGGTATGCCTAAGAAACCATTTTTCTTTTGAGTAATTTTAGGGGGACGGGCAGTCGGGGATGATATTAGGGGACGAACTGATATTGCGTGATTGTGGCGACACACACATCATTTGAGTGCTAATTCATGGGGTCCTAGAAAATAGGGATAATTATTGCTGCACCACAACAGTGACACCACTCCAGTTCGTCCCCTAATTTTGTCCCACTGGCATTATCATTTTGTTTCTCCAAACATTGGGTATCGAAACTGAAACATTAGGTGCCCAGATTTTTAGAGGTCCTATCACCTTAGCCATCCCACCTTTTAAATACTACTTAGATTCAATTCAGCAAAATCCACAGCACAGACAACCTAAAAAGAAGAAAGGAAAATATATCTGAGGCCTACCAGCAAACGCCACAGGAAAGGGATCCCTTCGGTCTTCTTAATCTGTTTTTCAATTTCTTCAATTGCTGTAATTCAAATATCATATAAATGAGAAACGGACCATAAATTTCAAGAATGAAGATAATGTGGATCATACCCTTCAGGTATCGCCCAGTGTTCAACAGAACACAGTACCAAACTTCATTAAAGACCTCAAGTTGTTCATCAGAAGCCCCAATTATCTGGTGTAAAGCTAACGATTAATATAGGAAATAAAATTTCATTATAGGCAAAATAAGGAATAGTTGAAAGAAGATGATGTAAAAAAATGATGAGCATACCTTATACTCACTGGCGTCAAAATCTGGTCCAAGCAATTCAAATGCCTTCTCAGAATTTCCCCGGCTGAATTCATATAGGGCCTCTGCAAGCTGAGTTTTGAAACTAACATGAGAGTGCCCAGGAAAGTTCAAATTTCTATACACAAAAATCTGACTTAGTAGTCCCATTTATGTACACAGGAAACTGACTTCATAGTTTATCTACTATACAAAGAAAACGGACTTAAGGGTCCGTTTCAGATTCTATCTATTTTGCTTCCTATTATATTAGTAAGATGATAGGTAACACATGATGGTATGGTGATGGTGGATTAATAATGGATGTGTAATGATGAAAGGTGAGGTAGTGGAAGACATTAGGTCCTATGCTGTTTATAATTTTTGTTTTTCTTTTGCTTTTGCTAATTAGTTTGCTTTTGCTCTTTAAATGAGAGCATGGTCTTGTTAATCGATTTGAAGGAATGAAATTTAAGTTGGTTTAAACCAAGGCCTTTAAACCTTTTAATTTACTAAGCATCAAATTAGTGGAGTAAATGTTTAATTTTTTCAGCTCATAATCCCATAAATCGAGCATATGAAAAACTTCTTTCGCTATATACAATGTGTGTTTTTAAGATTGAAAACTGACCACGACGTCACACTTTGTAGTCCGTTTATAGTCTTCGTGTTTAGACCTTCGGGTCCATTTCACCGTAATTGTCGACTTTGGAGAACACACGATTTTATCAGTCAAAATTGGGAAAAAAAAATCCAACATATTTGCTCTCTCTTCTCTTTCAAATCAAATCCATTAAAGAGAGAGATTGAAGAGAGAGAGATATCTGAAAAAAATTTCTTCTCTTTCTCTCTCTTCTTTCACTTATCTCACTCTTTCTCTTTCTCTCTCTTCTGTCACTCATTCTCTTTCTCTATCTCTTCTGTCACTCTTTCTCTTTCTCTTTCTCTCAGTTCTCTCTTTCTCTCGGTGATGGTAGAGGTGGAGGCGGTGATGGAGATGGTGGCGGTGGGGATGGTGATGGTTTTAGGGGTGGGGAGTAAAAAATAAAATAAAAGGATTTAGGGTTTTTTTATAAAAATAAATAATATTAATTTATTATTAAATAGTGAGGATGGCTCATAGGAAATAATGGTCAAAATTAGCTCAACCTAAATTTTAACCAACATTATTTTCACCTAGGATGGCTCCTACAAAATGCTAGGATTCTCTTTAACATCAGTCTTTTTGATTAATTTAGCTTTGAACTTTCCCAAATAACCCGAATCATGTATGTGTAACAAGTCAATAACAGTTTACCAAAGTCTACGGAATATGTGTCCTAAGGCAGGTTGGTTACAAACTTATATACAAGAGGTTATTAGTCCCACATTGTTGAGGTGTTTGTAAGACAAAGACGAAGAGCTGGTCATAAAAGAGCATCGTATTGAAAGATGTAATTGCTTTATTATCAGTCCCGCGTTCGTGACTTTGTGTAAGACACAAACAATTGCTTATGAAAAGTAATATTATTGTGCTTCACTTATTATGAAACAACATAATATTTTATGGATTCGCGGATTCTAAGTGTTAGATCGGCGGATTCTTGGTGGATCTGCTCCCGAACCGTGCGGATTCTTGGTGAATCCACTCCCAAACTATAGATCCGCGATTTGCGAGCGAGCTACCTTGTGTATGCGGATCCAGTTACTAAGGGTCGAATGCATAATTAAATTAATGAGAACATTTTTTTTTTTTGAAGGAATTAATTAGAACATTGATTTAAATCAACACCTAAGGTTAAGAGGGCGTTTGGCAACCAGAAGCAGAAGTACTTCTGCTTCTAAAAAAAGTAGAAGTGCTTTTGAGAAGTAAAAACTAAGGAGAAGTTTGTATGGTAAACTCTTGACTTATAAGTCTAAAGCAATGATGAGTTATTAGTTATTACACGGTACTCGAAGAGAAGTAACTTCTAAGAAGTAGAAAAGCAAAAAAAAATTGCTCCAAAAAGAAGCAACTTTTTTGCTTCTAGAAGTCACTTTCAAAATATGTTACCATACAAAGTTTTTTGCTTTTTGACTTATATAAGTCAAAAAGCAACTTCTTAAGTGGTTGCCAAACGCCCTCTAAATATTTGTCAAAACTAAAAAATCAAAATATTTCCCCAATCCCTTTTCAAACCCTATCTACCAATGGTACTTAAAAAAAGAAATGTTTTCCAAATTTCCATGAGGTACATCATAATTGATAATGAAACAAACTAGATTCGACGCTTCATCAACCTTAGTTTTTTATTCCTATGAATAATCACATAACAAACCAATTCAAGAACACCCAACCCCAATTCAACAACCCAAATCACTAAAGAAACCTTTTCAGACCTTAAAATGTAAGCTATCAGGACTCAAAATATAAAGGTAAGTTGAAACGAATTAACAAAAATTACTAATTTTAGTAATTTACAATCAAAATTCATTGTTTTCTGTTTATGCAAATTCTTTAAATTTTTTTTTTTTAAATAAAACATAGAGAGAAAGCCTCAATATGCTCTTAATTTACATATGACAAGAACCACATTTTTTTTATTTAATAATCAAACTAAATGAAAAATTCAACCAAAAATTCATGGAAAAATTCAACCAAAGATATGTTTGATAGCATCTAATTCAATGGAATTAGGGCTATATTATAATATAAATTTTATATTAATTCACATGATACGAATTAAAAGTTTTTTATAAATGATTTTTAAAAAAAATCCCGTGCTATTGCACTTGTAATAAAACCTTGTGTATAACAATAAGAGACAACTGAATGGTAGTAGGCAAGTACTGTGCATGGTTTGAACTTTTAACTTGTAGTTGTTTCAACCAAAATCCTCCTATCTCAAAACCAAAGTAACAAATGATTCAATCTCAACTGAAACCCTGCTTCCCTACCACATCTCTCGTCCAATTAATGACTGGGACTCAAAAAAAAAAACACATGTACTGTAACATGAGTATTTTGACCTGAGAAACTCATTACTAACCAGTAAAAGATTATTTCAACAAGTATTAACAAGATTTCTAACCAAGTAAGAACTGACTAGTATACCGTCTCCAACATGTCACTGCTTTACCATAAAAAAAACACCAGATGACCCCTTCTGTCCGGTTTTAGATTTTCCCAACTGCACCACCACCACCACGACATGTAATAAGCAACTTCACTTCCTACCACTAGTCCCAAGTCGTGGCTTCCCTTTAACCTCAGCTTCCTGTCCATCGTAAACAATTGGTAAAAGGTCAGTACCCGTCAGTATTAAATTGGGCTAACTGAAAAGTAAGTAAAAGATGAATGTTTTCAGGACAAGCATGACATGCTAATGGGAGGCAATGTTATAGAGAAGGTGAAGGCTATACAGTCATTGGTATATGCTTCCTTAATTGTTTGGTGGAACATAATAGGTAAATGGATAAATGGAGAAGGTGAAGGCTATACACAGTCAATATTTTAAAAGATAAATGGATTCCAAATGCTAGCTTTCCCATTCAGATAAACATGCCCACAACCTCTCAGCCTTGCATCTTAGTGAAAGATCTAATTAAAGATGATTCTGCAGGTTGGAATAGTGAAGTTATTTATAACTGTTACCTTTTACTGTTGTGGCTCTGGCGGAAATCGATAATATGAAGGCCCCCACCGATCTCGATATTTGAAGTACTCCACAGTCGCGTGAAAACGCTCCCCTATTCCCTCCGCGGGAAGCCCCTTGTCAGTAGCATGGGTGCCAGTCGTAGCATTTGTCTAATTGAAGCAAAAACGTTTCTAGCCATCATACAAGGGACGTTTTGCTCTATATTAAATATCCCACCATCATGAAGCTCCGCCATCAAAAACCTGTATAAATCCCCATTATCTGTCGATAAAACGACCGGTAGAAAACCCAATCGGCAAGCCATAATAATTCCTTTCAGCATGGCTCTGCTCTCATGAAAGATTACAGACCTGTCCTGGGTAGCAAATCCACACATGGCCCCCCTGATTCTACCTACTTCATCCCTGATGGAGAAGCCTTCTCCTCCATATTGTCCTTCAGAAAACGACCCATCGGAGTCTAATTTAAACCAATTAGGTGGGCACGGTCTCCAAAATGCTCTTTCACTTGGACCAGGTAGTGGTGGATGAAGAAATTCACGGCGTAACAAACGCTGTCCCCACTGATAGTACACCCTCTTTATAGGCACACGTGGAGAGTATTGGTCCCACAACTCCATCTCAGCATCAATCACTACCATCGTGTGCCTGTATAAAAAAACACGATTATTGTCTTAATGACTTAATAATTGAGAAGAGAGGCACAAAAAAAAGGAGAACAAATACATAACACAACCAACCAATCAAAAATATTCAGAATAGAACACTACCAAAATTAATTGACCGAAGAACACAACAAACAAAATTACATGTAGGCCCACTTTCTTGAGGCTAAGTAATTAGAAACTAAAATAACCCTCAAAACAAAACCCCAATTTCTGAAGAACAGCAACTTCCATAAACAGTACTTTGAGCCTAAGTACTGAATTCTTCAAAGTACCTTTATATAAGGAAGAAGAAAAGAGAAGCACAAACAGAAAAGAAAAGACAAAGAAGTCACAAAAATATATATAGATCGACAATAACTATACAAAATTAATTGAATCACGGTAACCTAGCAAACCTACTATTAAGCAATTGAAGCCAACCAACTTAGAAAGCATACTAATTAGTTAATACTACCATGCTAATTAAGTTAATCCTAACAACTTAACATACCAATTCATACCTTAAAAAACAAGCTAAAAACTAAAAAGTTGAGATTAGAAGGATGAAAAAAAGAAGATTACCTAAGCTGTGTTGTAAGGATTGCATTTGCGGTCATAAGTTCATGGAATTATCAAATTTCAGTAATGTGGACTGACATCTCATGATGTCACTAATCACTCTCAAATCCCTAGTACCCTAACATCAATCCTACTTAATTATGCAGGCAACTTTTATCTTTTTCTTGGTGCTTAAATTAAACCTGCATTATCGTTTCAAAAAAAAATTAAACCTGCATTATCCTGCATGTAGTGTGAAGTACATCAACCAATTTAGCTGTCAAGGTAAGCAGTACCTTTCAGAATATGAAAAATACAGGGAGATACGTCCAAATAAGCTACAAATATTGGTAAATCTAGAAATCCAATCCCAGATACAGATCAATGCTATCAACTCATTAATCCAACTTAGTAAATTCTCGATACCCACTTTTCAAGAAATCCATAAACTTGATCCCAAACATGGAATTAGTTCTGATGAAGGAAAAGGAGTAGCCGGTTGAGGATCCAACTTAGCAGTCACAAATCCCATTTGCTTAAAAACTAAACACAATACTCCTAAAATTCACTTAATCATAATACCAACTCCTAATTTATAAATCAAAGAACTGAAAATGAATGAATAATTAACTTTCCGCATCGTTTATAATTTTTTTTGGGGGCATTTCTACAAACACCTATAACCAACCCATAAACACCAGTTCGAATCAAATGGGAGAAGATGATAAACAAAAAAAAATAACAAAAACTATTTCAAAGAATGTTTTACATTTAAAACCCTAATACAATGAAAAAAGCTCCAGGAAAAAAAGGGGCATCAATGAAACCTCTAAACTACACAAAATCTACCCAAATACAACGAAAATCAAAATTGTTTTCAGAATTTTGTTCCTTAACAGATTGCTAACCCCTAAATTAATCTGAGCCCTTGTACAATAAAAAATCCAAAATCCATGTAAACCCTAAGTAAAAAAAAAACACCTAAGAAAATCAGAAACCCTAAATTAATCAAAAATATTTTCAGATTTTTAAACCCTTCCAAATCGGAAGCCCTAAACATCGATGGGCAAAAGAAAGACGGAATGAATGAGAAATTCACCTGTATTGAAGATGGAAAAAGAAAGAAGCAGATGAAGATGGGACAGGCGTTTAGGGGACGCGAAGGAGACGTAGAGGGATGAATCTGCTGATTCAGTTTCGTCCTCGAAGCCCTCTCGAATCATCCATATTTCTTGGATTCTTCACATTCTATTGTTCTGCAATCAAAAAAGACAAATGAGAAGGGAACATTTTAGGGTTTCTATTAGAGAGTGAATAGGGCTTTAGGGTTGACGCTGCTATTGGTATATTAGGGTTGACGCTGCTATTTGTACAAAAAGAATTAGTACGATCTAAATGCTAAGCCTACTGCATTGTCCTACTGCCTAGTCATCCAACGGTGGAGTGTTAATCTCACACCCTCACCCTCCTAACTGGCCTAGGAAGCAAGTGCATAGCTTTTTTTTTTATTTTTTGAGGAGTAAGTGCATAGCTAGTGGGCACCTTAAACGGGTCAATTTGTCTCTTTTTCTCTCTATTTTTCACGCGGCTAAAACGGCTCTAGCGGCTCAAATTAGCCGTTAATGTTCATGGGCATAGCCCCTTTAAGATATAGAATAGATAATATATTAGGATATGCCATTGGTCATAATATTGTGTTATTGAGACCTAAGTTTGATATTTATTGTTCTAATTGTACTTGTGTGGTTATGTTACCATTAAAGTATTGATGTGTTTGTTATTTCCATTTCCGTGAAATTGTTATTTCCACACTAATTGAAACATTTTCACGAAATATTTAGGTTTCCAAGTGGACCGAAATTTATACCAAAACCGAAATTTAAAACATAAATTTTTTTTTTATCGGAATTTAAAACATAATTGGTTGGGCTAAATCGTAAATTTTTTTCCAAGTAGGGGTTTTTACTAAAAATCCTCAAAACAGGGAATTGTCTGGATTCATTCATGGATATGTTTAAATAGACATGTTATTGACAAGGTCCATCCGGGGGGCCAACATGGAGATGATCCGACGGTATAAGGATGATCTCCTCGAAATTAAAAAAAAAATTCATATAAAAGTTATCCCGTTCTAAAACTTCTAACCCAATCAAAGACTAGCTTATTGTTAATTGAAAAAATAGACGGCTCATAAATCACACAATTTTTTATGGGATTAAAAGTTTTATAATGATGCGCTTTTTGTGAAGATGATTTATATGTTATGTACATCACCCTCACACAAAATCAGCCATTAGATCATGTCCATATAGCCCCTCCATGGTTGTGTCAAAAACATATCTATTTAAGCATGTCTATAGATACTGACTCAAAATAAAAACATTAATCTAAAGTTTTAGAACCATACTTAAAAAAATGGATCATGAAACTTACTTGTGCACGTTTGGAAGAAGCCAGTGATGTGTGGAAGCCAGCCACTGCCTGTAGGATGTAATGGTAGAGTAAGTGAGAAATGTACCTAAAAATAAAAGAAACATAAATCATATAATCTCTATATAGTGTATAAATATAATTATATATGTATGTGTAGGTATCTGTTTGAGGTGTTCTCTTCTTAGGAGGGACTTTCTCTTAACTTTCGTATGTTTGTGATAGTTTCTGTGCTAAGTCCTCACTCAATATTTGCAGAGTTATAAGCATTGTAATTCAAACAATAGTCCCACTTCTACACACACAAAAAAATGAGATGAAAACTATTAAGGAAAATAAATTAATAATGGAAGGTAGTAAAGATTAATATGGCAACAATGATAAATCATTGTGGTTATAATTTATGAAGAACAAGTTTAGACATATCTTAGTTGGCGATCAGGCCGTTAAAATTGTAATGTATAGTAGTAATTCATATTTATAAAATTTTCTTAACTAATTCAATAAGTCATTATAATAATAAATTTTGAGGAACAAGTTTAGGGCATACCTAATTGTTAGCGTACACAAATATGTATAGGGAAGGGATCTAAAGACACGCGACACATTAAAAACACATGGTGGTGGGTCACGCATGGGGGATGATTTTAGTGAGAATGTTTCCCTAAACATATAGATCATCAAACTTCTAACCCAATCAAAAGTTGGTTGAAAATCAGACAAATTTAATGATGACTGAGCCATATATTTGACAAGACCAAAAAGTATTTAATGACAATTTACTTATCTTATTTCTTTAATGCGGCTTCCACACACGGCCAATGTGAGTCGAATGGAAGCCGTTAGCGTCACACCCCCTTATGTCATTGCGTATTGCTGTTTTTTTTTAACTTTTTAAAAATATCGGATGTCCCAAAATATTATTTATTTATTTATACTTGTTTTACATTTGTATGTAGGGTCGAATGGAGTTGATCCAAGGACTGTTTTTCTCCAAGATGATCTACACATCGTCTAGATCAGCCTACTCTTCGTCACCAAGTGAGTCCACCTAATACCCATTTTATTCTTACACCTATTTGTGCACCCATGTAAGGATGATCTAAGGACTAAATTTTTTTGTAGTGATGATCTTAGGAGGTTGTGTAGGGGAGGGTTCGCCAAATCACACGTGCAACGTAGATTTGCATGAGAATTTGGTAAGTCATGCGCATATACTTCATCACCAAGTGGGACCACCTAATACTCATTTTATTCTTACACATAACTGACACGTGTTTGTGTGCCCATTATGAGATGTCCAAGGGCAGATTTTTTGTGATGATCTATCAATCGTCTAAATCAACATCATCAAAAGAATCGTCCCCAGGTAAGCCACCTAATACCCATGATAACGCGCCACATAATTTGTCATCTCCAAATGGAACTACCTACAATCTTATTTTTTTTAATAATAATGAGTCGCAGAATTTGCTAATTATGTGAGGGAGTAAAATGAGTTTAACACACACGAAGCACCTATAAGGAGTGTGTGTGAAACATGCGTGACTCCCCAACGTATATGGCGCATTTGGACATCCAACTTACACGTGTAAAACACGTGTGAGGCACGAAACGCATGTGGAAGCTCGTATATACAAGGCACAAGAAGCTTATCTAAGAAATTGCTTTTTTAATCAGTTGTTTAAAATTAATTAATTTTTTATAGGTCGTTATGGCCTAAATCAGTACATGTAGATTAATGCAATTGGGTCCATTGGCCTGGGCCCCATAAGTAGCCCACACGGTAACTCACCACAAAACCATAAGATAAAATAACGAGAATGATTGAAAACATAACAATAAAGCTTTTTACACCGACCTTTTTACAAAATTGGTGCCAGATGCTTATGTGGCAGGATGGGATCCACCACTTTTCTCCTCCCAAAAATATTATGCTGAAGTTTCTAACTTATGTGGCAGTGGAACCCACCATGCCACATAAGCGTGGTATTTATTTTGTAAGCTCATCGGTCCAAAAAGTAGCGCTCTTACTATGAAGATATTCCTACCAAAAAACTTCACATATATCAATATATCCCAAAAACCCCACACAAGTATTAATGTCCAAAAATTTCAAAAAAATATGTAAAGATAAATTTATTCATTACCTAACTCAAAATAATCCTTAATTTTTGGCGCACGTTAATAATAACTACCTCTTTCAAAATTTATTTTTAAACAAAAAAATCATAACTTTACAAACGCAAATCAATTTTTAAACAAATTATATTTTTAGAAAGTATTTATTGAGATCTTCAAAATGAGTCCACTCAACAATACTTTTTTTTAAAAAAATTTGCATAATGTAACTTTGATTTTGCAATGTATTAATCTTATAGATTGCATAATTTACATGCCAAAAATATTTTGGACAAATTCGTTGATAGACTAACTTTTGTCCAGGATCTTATTTAGTCTTTATATTGTCCAAATATAGATTTTAGGCCCCGACTCAACATTTTCTATCTTTCCACCCAGCCATATTTTTACAATGCCCAAAATACTGTTCCGAATATTTGAACATCACATTAATAGATCAAATTAATCAAGTGTGACCCACTTTAATCAAGTGTGACCCACTTTTTTTATTGTACTAAATAAAATTCAATTTTAGGTGAGACCCATTTGAACATCACATTAATCGAAACTCTCGCTTTCTCATCACTTCTGACATTAGATTGACGATTTCTCCATCAAGAGGAGAAATCTGCTACCTCTTTACTACCCTTGCAATCGTCAGATTTTACGCCCAAGACCATCAAATTACCCCCACAAATAAAAAGAATCTTAACGTGTGGTTGGATTAATCTAGCTATGCCATTCAACCGATCAAAGAAAATTGACGCCATTCTGGTGTTAACGGCAGAGATTTGAATGGTGGCGAGGTTAGTGCCTAGTTGTGATGATGGACCTGATGGTAAACCCATTATGATTTGTGGGTACCATTTAATTAGCGGAAATGATTTTTGGACGGATGGTTTTACACACGTGGTGCAAGACGCTTATGTAAAAAGGTGGGACCCACCACCTTTCCCCTCCCAAAAATGTTTTGAAGGGGTTTCCGACTTACAAGGCAGTGGGACTGTAAGCATCGAGCACAGCTTTTGTAACTTGGTCAGTCCAAACAGCACTACTATTTAATTAGACTTAGTAAGTTCTACTAAATTAATTTGTTCATTAAACAGAACAGAATATGAGTGACATATCTTTGCATAGAAAAAAAAGACGTGGACAGGATTTTTTTTGTGCACGCAAAGTACTCGGTCCACTTTAGTGCGATGCAAAAAGATGAAAAAACCTATTGTTGAATAAGGCGGTGCACGTTAGCAAACCCCTTTTAATTAAGTTTAACATAAAAAATGACTATAATTTTAAAAATATAAATCAGATTTAAACAAAATTTATACAGTTGGAAAGCATTTTTCAAGATCTTTAAAACAAGATCAGACATGAATACCAAATTCAAAAAAAAAAAAAAAAACCAGAAAACCCCATTTATCAAACTATAAACCCAAAAAATTATACATACATCGGTTAACTTTGAATTTGAAAACAATGAACAACAATACTTTATTGAACATCAAAACATGCAAATTTGAAATGCATAGGCTTAAAAACGTGCAAATGCTCAAACGTATGTAAAAATAGCAATTTGCATAGGTTTTTAACTACCCAAAGTAATTTCTTAATTTTTTTATTATGTAATTTGTTTGCATAAAGGCTTAGAAAAGTGCAGATGCTCAAAAATTTGCAAAAGAAGCTTATGCAAAGTATGCAAATTACAACTTGCATATACACCTTTAAAATAATAGAAAAAATAAAAATATGGGTATAACCGAAACTAAAAGTACACAAAAAAATAGCAAACTATTTTAAAACTCAATTTTATTTAAATATATTATTATGGGAGCAGTTCCGATGCCATCAATATATTGCCATCATTGTTATCATGGTTTGTGGGGCCCACACACAGATGAATCAAGGGCTGATTTTTTGTGAAGATGTTCTCCTCACTATGTCCATCATTCCCACAAAAAAACAGTTAATTCTAAAACTTGTAACCTCGTCATCCATTGATGCAATTTAATGGTAAAAATGAATGCTTTAATTTTTAAAAAATTGAATGACTGGTTTACCAGTTTTAGAATGAGCTGATTTTTTTGTAAGGATGTTCTCCTCATCATGTAGATCATCCTTACAAAAAATCAGCTCTTGGTTCATCTGTATGTGAGCTCCACAAGCTATGGTAACCCAAAAATGTCACAGTGATGGCAATATAGTGAGGGCACCGGACCCGCTCCCTATTATTATAGCTAGATGACCCTACAATGGTGGAAGCATCACTGGATGCTATTGCTAGGCACTCAACGATCAGGAACTATGAAGCTTTTGGGCCACACTAATAAACAACCGATGACAAATGTTTAAAAGAGTTTTTGGTATTTAGCAGTAGAAAATTGGGATTTTAGGCAGAATTATAATAAAATAACCCTAACCTCCAGGTACAAAACGCATCCTTAGGGAAACTCTAGTGGGGAGGTGTAACCTCTTGATCAAGGGGTTTTGGTCTCTAGTGAGATCTCTTAATATCTAAAAATGAATCCCTTTTCACTGGAATAGGGATCCTTAGTGGCGCACATTATTTTTTTCAATCCTATTTATTAAGAAAACCAACTTCCACTAGAGTAAATGGATCCCTTAACCTCTCACCAAAGACATTAAAGGATCCATTTTTACATATTGCACTAGACTTGCCCTTAACGATGCATGTCACATGTAACCACTGGGTGAACCATGCATCAAAGTCGAATTGCACCACTGTGGTGGTGAGTTTACGATAAACATACCTTTCAAGTCAAAGAATCATGATGATATGCCAAGTGTGTGCTAATCCAGGCACGTATGAATTGGCTCTAGCTCGGCCCACTGATTTAATAAACCAGCTAAAAATCAGGTCAGACATTTTAACCTGCACCTGTTTAGCTGCAATTGAAAAACAAAACAAATTATAATCACTCATAAAGAAAGCAAATTATAAGCTCAACCAAAAACTTAAAAGAGTATTACTAACTTTCACAGCATGTACGCATATTACATCATCATTGTACGTACGCAGATCTCAATATGTCAATATTTAGAACCCGAAATTTCTGAACTTAATTCAAACTGTTGCCAAGGTAGCATATGTTGGCCATATTATTAATGATGAGGGATACTCGTATAGATGATCTAAGAACTGATTTTCTTGTGAAGATGTACTCTTCACCAAGAAGATCATCTTTACAAAAAATCAGTCAACTCTTAAATCTCTAACCCCATAAAGAAATAGTTGAAAATCGATAGTAAAATGGACAATGTTCTTACCAGTGATTTCAAACCACAAATTGATGGGGTAATTAATTTGGGATGAGTTTATTCTTGATAAGGATGATCTCCATAGTAAAGTGAACATCCTCGTAAAAAATAAACTCTTCGATCATCCCACGTAGGTCCTAAAAATGTAGGGTTATTTTAAGGGCTTTCCCAGTCCATCCGCTAGCCATATTTTTTATATCGGATTTCTCCTATAGTGTGTTTGGATGTAGAATTCATGTTTCCATGAGTCCTTAGAAACATGAATCCTTTGGTTTATTTGGCAACCATAAAAGAATCCATGGATTCATGAATCCTTGGAAGCTTGAATCCTTTGGTTTGTTTGGCTGCCATTTAAAATCCAAGGAAAATCTCTATTTTGTTGTTTTAATTTTGTGGGGTATAATCTACATTGAGTTGGGTGCATACATAGTGAATCCTTAGTTTAGAATTCCAACAAATTTTAAGGGGGGAGGTGGGACTCCAAAACAGGGATTTGCTGGAAAACATGTTTTCCTGGGAAACAAATTTCCAAGGATTCTTGGCAGCCAAACAGACCAGAGAAACATGAATCCCTGGTCCCCACTGAATCCCTACCTTGGAATCCCCCATCCAAACAAACTACTAGTGAAAACCTTTATTTTTAATGAATTTTTAAAAAAACAAGGGTTTAAAAAACGTAAAAACTACTAGTAAATTCCGGGGATATAATGAAGTTATTCCAAATACCAAAATCAAAAACACTTAAATTGTAAATACCAAAACCCAAATAAAAAAATCGACAAACTCATTGTTGTGCACCTACCTCTAGCGTAAGATCTGCAGGTAACTTACAAATGGAAGACTCTCTACAGCAGAGGCAAGGTCAGCCTTGAGAATCTGGAGGCTCCAAGCGAACTCCAAAGGTTGTGGTGGTTCTCTGCTATATGTTCAAAAACATTATAAGCACTAAAAAAAATCCAAAAGCACCCTAATATTGAGACTTGTACAATTGGGTTAGCGGCAATTGATGATTTTGTTCACATAATATATGGGTTTATACAGAGCATAAATATTCTATATAGAAATCAAATATTTTCCCCTAATTTTTTACACGTTCAACCCAACTTATTGTACATTACACTCCCATTACACCAGCTTGCTGGACCCATATGGGAATGATCCATGAGATTATTTTATTTTTTGTGAAGGATCTTCTTATCACGTAGAAGATCTTCACAAAAATTAAATCATTCTAAAACTTTTAAGCTCGTCCAAAATGTGTTGAAATTAACAATTGAGTGGATTGCTTAGAAAGATTCTAATTTCAACTATCTTTCGATGATATCAGGAGCTCTAGAACTATGTGATATATTTGTTAGGATGATTTCCATGACGAGGAAATTATCTTCACAAAAAAACAGCATTTGGATAATCTCCATGCTTGCAGCACAGGGTGGCGTAAACACAGTGTAATAATAAATTAAATAGAACATTTAAAATGTTGAGTCGGAAGTATATAGTGACTATTATTTATAAACTAGCAATAACTCGTGTCTTATGCACGACCCATAATTAGTCTCGCATTTTCGTCGTCTAAACTATGCTCTAGCACATGTTAGCATAAAATTCCGTGCATTCAACACATGTCGACATGCCTTTGGCATGTCGATTATGTGTCATCTACACCCCTTTCATACATGACAAAAATTTAAATTTTTGTAGTACCAATTTTTGTATTATGTGCCTTCTGCACCCCTTTAAAAATTTATGGTCGCCTAAAATATGCTCTAGCACATATTAGCATGTGATTTAATGTGTTAGGCACATGTCGACAAGCCAATAATCATGTGGCTTGCACTTGTTTTAATATTTTTTCTCTTTTTAGATTTTGTATTAGTCACTAATCTCATTTTGAAGATCTTCAAAAACATAAATTTTGTTAAAAACAAATCTATAATTACAAAGTCATAATATTTTTATTTTTTAAAAAAATTAAAAGTACACAAATTTCTCTCTTCGCAGCATGTAAACCTTCTTCTTACTCCACTTTTGTCCTTACTAACTAACTAGGTATAACGTTGCGCCTCCGGCACAGCTCAAAACCTTGTCCATCCTTCCCACACGCGCGGATGTCCAAAATGTGCTACGCATGTTTCCCCTATGCACGCTTCGCACACCCACACACCTCCAACGCGCGCTTCGCGCGCACCATACGCGTTAGGGTTTGAGTATTCCAGTCATTTAACTCGTGTAAATTAATTGTCCATTCTCCCCACACGCACTTCGCACGCGTAGGTTGAATGTCCAAACGCGCTACGCGCGTTGCCTTCATGCGCGCTTTGCATGCACCTACACACGCGCCCTTGGATCCACTCCACGCGACTCCACTGTCAAGTGTAAATCAAGTGTAAATAAATAACTATTGCTACGAGACACGTCCGGTATTTCGTAAAAGAAATAAGGTTATTTTGGTCATTTAATATAATAAAGTTGTTACAAGGTATGATGGTATTAAAAAATAAAATAAAGTTATTTTGGTCATTTACTACTACGGGACACATCCGGTATTTTTGGAAGCTTAAGGGCATTTTTGTCTTAAGCACAAGTTGTACAATTTGTCGAAAAGAGACAAAATTGCCCTCCGTCCTGAATTGTATTATAGATATAGACTAGGTATATCGACGTGCCTCCGGCACGGCTCAAAACCCTGTCCATCCTCCCACACGCACGAAGCTATGGTTTGGATGTCCAAACGTACTACGTACATTTTTCCTACGCGTGCTTCGCGTGCACCACACATTAGGGTTTGGATATTTTAGTCATTTAGCTCGTGGAAATTAATTGTCCATTCTCCCCACACGCACTTCGCGCGCGTGGGCGCACCTACACACGCGCCTTTGGATCCACTCCACGCGACTCCACCGTCAAATGTAAATCAGGTGTAAATAAATAACTATGGCTACGGAACACGTCTGGTATTTCGTAAAAGAAAATAAGGTTATATTGGTCATTTATATAATAAAGTTGTTAAAGGGTATAAGGGTATTAAAAAATAAAATAAGGTTATTTTGGTCAGTTACTACCACAGGACACATCCAGTATTTTAGAAGCATAAGAGCATTTTTGTCTTTAAAAGAAATATAGCTTGTTGTCTTTATAAGAAATAACCTTATTGTCTTTGTACAAATAATTGGTAAAAAAAAGGACAAAATTTCCCCCGTCCTGAATTGTATTATAGTCTTTATAAGAAATAACCTTATTGTCTTCGATACAAATAATTGGTAAAAAGATGACAAAAGTGCCCCCCTTCCTGAATTGTATTATACTACGCGTGTGGTTTGGATGTCCAAACGTGCTACGCACATTTCTCCTACGCAAGCTTCGCGCGCACCACACGTGTTAAGGTTTGGGTATTCTAGTCATTTAGCTCGTGGAAATTAATTGTCTATTATCTCCACACGCGCTTCGCGCGCACCCACACACACGCCTTTAGATCCACTCCACGCGACTCCATCGTCAAGTGTAAATCAGGTGTAAATAAACAACTATGGCCACGGGACACATCCGGTATTTCGTAAAAGAAAATAAGGTTATTTTGGTCATTTATATAATAAAGTTGTTAAAGGATATAAGGGTATTAAAAAATAAAATAATGTTATTTTGGACATTTACTACTTCGGGACACATCTGGTATTTTAGAAGCTTAAGGGCGTTTTTGTCTTTAAAAGAAATATAGTTTGTTGTCGTTAAAACAAACATACCTTGTTGTGTTAGATACAATTAATTTGTCAATAGAGGACAAATTTGACCCCCAATATATATATATATATATATATTAATCCTATGCCTTTAAGATATTCTTTACTTACTATAAACCATAAACCATAAGATGATTTCGGTTGAGGTTTCTCAGCCTTTGATGGTAAGGTAACCCTAAACCACTGAGATGAAAGGTAGAGATTTATCGTTTAAATTGTAGTGTGCTCTAATTTATAATAGAGATACTACTATTTATTAAAAAAAAATGGGAAATTCATCAGATCAAGAGAAGAAGCACATGAGTGATGGACGAGGGAGAGAAGATCAAACAGACAAATAGAGAAGAGAGAGAAAAAGGAAAAAAGTAGCCCGCTATTATAGAAGTAATACCCAATAGATCTAAACACCTCTCTCTTTTTTTCTTTTCTTTTCTTTTTTTTTTATCAGCTAATAACACCTCTTAAATCCAATAAAATCGACGGGAATTACAACGTAATCTAACATATATATATATATAGGAGATATCGACCAAGCAACTTTCTTTTTTTTAGATCGGCAAGACAAAAAATGTATTGATAAAGAATCTAATCACAGTATGTACAGAGATGATATGATTTCACGGCAAAGAGCAAGTTAAATTCCCAAAAAACAAAGAACTATAGAACGAATTAAGTAAATAATATATCCATGCGATTGATCGATGTACCTTATCTGACCTAGCTAGAGAGATTAAAGCTGCCACAAAACCTCTTATGACCTGCATCAACAGGTAGATCGTCGAACGATGTGACTGAAACTGAAGAGAAACAACGATCTCCATGAAAACAGCGAAGCACGAATGAGAAAAAGAAAAAAAGAAAGTTCAAACAGAGAAACAGGAAAAGGATGGATAATACTGATAAGCAGTACAGAAGGTAAAACCTACTTTAATTAGAAACCTAGAAACAGGTAGACGGATGTGATTGATTAATTAGAAACCCAAGTAACAAATACACGGATGTGATTGTCTAATAGGTGCGACGCCTTCGATATCTATCTATTTAATTAGTGCTGAGTAGGACAAAGGGGGTGGGTGACCGTTACCCCCACTCTAAAAACAAAAATTTGATGGTGGGTCAACATAACCCTACACCCTAGATCATCAAAATAACTTTATATTTTTTACCGAATACCGGATGTATCATGTGGGCGTAGTAAATGACTAAAATAACCTTATTTTCGTTTTTAATACCTTTATATATTTTAACAACTTTATTTCGCGTGCGTCGGTTGAATGGACAATTAATTTCCACGAGCTAAATGACTGAAATACTTTTTTTTTAAGAGCAATTGAGCCGTGTTGTAGGCACGGCAATATTGGTAGTCTATATAACAAAGGAGAACGATACATAAGTTCTCCTGCTTGTTGACTCATAAGTTCTCTTACTTGTTGACTAGGATAAGTTCGTGTGAAATTACCAAAATAACTTTATTTTCTTTTTTAATACATTTATACCATTTAACAACTTTATTTATTATATAAATGGCTAAAATAACCTTACGTTCTTTTACGAAATACCGGATGTGTCCGATGACTATAGTTATTTATTTATACCTGATTTACACTTGACGGTGGAGTCACGTGGAGTGGATCCAAGGACGCGTTTGTTT
Source organism: Macleaya cordata (assembly GCA_002174775.1). Taxonomy (NCBI): domain Eukaryota; kingdom Viridiplantae; phylum Streptophyta; class Magnoliopsida; order Ranunculales; family Papaveraceae; genus Macleaya; species Macleaya cordata. Next base: position 71,381 of record MVGT01004328.1, read on the forward strand.
GTGTGCGCGAAGCGCGCATGAAGATAACACGTATAGTGCGTTTGAACATTCAACCCATGCGCGCAAAGTGTGTGTGGGAACAATGAACAATTAATTTTCACGAACTAAATGACTGGAATACCCTGTGTTTTACTAGCAATTAAGTTGTACCGTAGGCCATATTGCTAGCAAACAAACAAACAATGAGGTTGCGTCGGTTTTGATGAGTGATGACACGTCATTTGAACGGTGTTCACGTGCAGGTAACGAATGCTATTTTGTGCACCCCATGTAACCGGGGTGCACATTCTGTACTCTCATTGGCTGTATTGAGACGGTCAAAGTCTTTTTTTTCTTTTTTTTTTGCCCTTTAAGAAACCCAATTTACAATTAATGAAGATTCCTGGGGTCGGGCTGAGCCAACCCACGGGGCCTGCATGGCGCAGCAGCCTAACCCCAATATAAAACAAGGTTTTCCAAAGCATCAACCCCAACCCAGTCACTAGCTACATCTATTTGCTCTCATTTATTCGAAAGGATTAATCGGCTAAACCATATCAACACCTCCAAGGCTCCAAAATTGAACCTGCTATCCCACCCCGGCTTACCCATCGTACCACTGGTTTAATCATTACTGATCATGTTCAAGTAAGATCTGATGCTTACTTTAGTTCTGCAAATACTCTTTTACCAAGTCTGATGATATCCTCATCGTCGATAACACTTAAGGATATTCTAAGTGTTTCTTGTTTGGGTCAACCCCTATTTTAACTTAAAAAAAAAAAAATAATAACTTATTCACTCTTTGGGATAACCTTTCATTTTTTTCTTATTTTATTTAAGTTTGAGGGAAGCTATTTTATCTCCACTCCATAAAAATACACCATGCCACCTTCATCTTCCCCACTACCGACGCCGCCTCGACCTCCATCTCAACCATCACACCAGATAGAGTGAGATCAAGAGAAAGAAACAGAGAAAGAGAGATGGAGAGAAAATTGAGAGAGAGAGAGATCAAGCGAGTACAGAGCGGGAGATCTGAAAAAATTTCAGATCTATTTTGGTGGTGGGAGAGAGATTGAGTGAGAGGGAGAGGAAGAGGAGATATGAAAATCTCAGATCTTTTGTCTTCCACTCCCTCTCACTTGCACTACAAAAAAATGGTTTTTAGCGATGCTTTCTTAGGGATGGTTTTCGTAATAGTCGCAAATAGTGCAATATTGGTGACCGTTTACAACAGTTCATCCCTAATAATCACTTATTCAGACGGTTATATTTATTTATGTCCCTAATAATCACTTATTAGGGTCAGTTTCTGTAACGACCCAAAATAATTTAGTTGACCAGTCAATATCTATGTCGAGTCAATTAGAGTCTAATCCAATGCTTTGACCGTAAAACAATTAATTATTAAAATAATTAAGCTTAGAGTTAAAATAATTAAACTTGAAATTAAATAAATGAGTTTTCGATCGGAGAGTAATTTGAAGAATCGAACCATACGAATGGATAGATCTCGAAAAGTTATCGAATTTCGACTACTCACATGCGAAAATCGGACGATAAATGATCCCAAACCAAGGTCCGGAACACGATTTGGACTGGTACCGAAGGTACCCGCATTTTTACGCGATTTTGACCAAGTTTTCGAGGTCAATGACTTAAAAGAAATAGTAAACAGACCCGTGACTTCTTTCCGATGTCCGACCCGCCGAATTAACCCATAAACCCACCTTTGTAAATGGTGTATACAAAACTTATGTATGCCATCATACAACAAAAAGTTCCCCTTACATCTATCTCTTAATTAACTAGTTTGGACTCTGGAGTTGTCTTTCAACTCCACCGTAGTTAAAAAAAACAGTGGAGTTAAGGGGGAGAATAGGAAGGGAAGAAGAAAGAAAAGAAAAAAAGGTAGAAAAGAAGAAAAGAAGGAAAGGAAGAGAGAGAGAGAGAAGATAAGAAGAGGATGACGGTGGTGATGATGATGACGGCGATGGCGATGGCGACGATGACGGTAGAGAGAGAGACGGTTGGAGAAGAAGATGAAGATGAAGATCCTTCATCCTAGCTAAGAATTGGTGACTTGGAGGTAAAATTGACAATCCCAAACTCTCAATTTATTATTCTTTTTGCTGAAATTGATTTGAGTAAATTTGAATTAGTGAAATTCTCCTTATTTTGATAGATTACTAATTAGGTGTTCTAGGGTATAGATTATAGATTAGTTGATTTCTTAGAGACGGATTCAACAAGGGTTGTACATCCAAGTAGTTATGTAGTTGATTAAATTAGTTTAAAGTCATTATAATTCAGATTATTTGGGTTATGATTTTGAGGAATTAAGATTATTTGTAGTTGTAATTAATTCAATAGAATTCCATAACCCTCAAAATTAATATAGTTATAACAAGTTCAGATTTGTGAAGTTTGATTTTGAGGAAATTAGGTCCAACCCTTTTGTTATAAATTAATGAATTTTGAAAACCCCTTATTTTGGAGTTCATCAATATTGAGATTTTAAGATTAGATTTTATTAGGATGGATTTCCAATACCCTTATGTTATAAGGTATCTAATACAAATTGAAGAGTTTTGAGTTAAAAGGGGATATTTAGAGCAATTTGAGTTTGAAATTCTAAAGCCCTTATTTGATTTGATAAGGTATTTTCACGGATTAAGGGTTTGTAGGTGTTTAGAGAGAATGATTAAATGTATTTAGACCTTGTAGAGACTATTTAGGTTTTTAAACTACCAAACTATTTGTATGAGATTAATGTGAATAGTATAGAATTCTGAAAGTGAATTAATTATGTTCTTTACAGTTGGGAGTGTGTGCTAATGCCAGTACACTAATTGGAGGCAAGTAATGCAGTAAAGAGTTGGCCTTGTGGGATTTGAGGTATGAACTTATAAATACTTCCTTGTAGCCATTAAAGTACTTTCAATGCTTTTGATAGGGTTTAGAATTGTAAATCAAAAGTAATTATTTTGCAAAGCATGCATGATTTAATTATGATGTCCTAGATTCTAATAATTATATATATGAATGAGTTATATACATATATAAGTATATAGATGATTCTTTTCTTACTTATAGTTAAATAAACTATATTTTTAAAGAATCGAGATTTAATCGTTATCGAGCTTTGGGGATGGGTATATTTCCAAAACTAAATGGATTTTGGGGTTCTTATAATATATATATTTTACTTACTTCAATCTGTTGGGATAAGTGGTTGTTTTAAGATGATGTGTGGGATGGAGGTTCCCAGTTGTTGGGTATGTGTTGGTGATTCCCTAGGTACGGGCTTTCCCCCAGAATATATACTATATATGTTATGATGGGCTTTCCCCCGGCTATGATTATTACCGGCTTTCTCCGGATTATATTACGGGCTTTCCCCGGATTATATACCGGCTTTCCCCGGAATAATATTAGATGGGAGATCACAACATATACATGGATGTTAGTTTTTATAGGAAAAATTATTTTCTACTACTAAAACTTATAGTATTATAATATGTATTTTAAGGTGATCTAGAAAAAGATGTTGAATGCCTACACGAGCAAATCATTGAAGTTTTCCTAAAAATAATGATTTGTTCTGTATTTTCATTATGTTTTCCTGTCTCATGACAGGAATGGGACTCTCATGATATAGGAAAACTATTGAGATCTAGGTTATTTTATTTCTCTTTCTAGAAAACCCTGTTTGGATAGGTACGTGTATGATTCTAGAAATGTCGAGGTTACATGCTGCCTAGATTAGGCGAAGACTTGAGGAGCGTAACAACTCCTGGATTATTTTAATGATCATTAAAATTTCTGCACGAGTCAAACGGTTGACCACCGTGACAACGGCTACATTGGCAAATTATGGTCAAGGGTCCACCTAAACCCAAATCATGAGCCAGCGTGCTTCTCACAAAAACCGATAAATCAGTCGCTCGGTCGAAAATCAGGAATTAACGATGGGGTTCCACATCGGTCGTGGCCTCTTCACTCTAAGATGATTACACTACGCAGTATTAAAATGGTGAGATGTTGTTAGTTTATCTATACTATATATGAGTAAGTGAATGGTTATCGGTTTATGTTGTAGTAAAGGTACTAAATGCTTTTACATTTCTGTAACATGATTTCTTGGTTTTTATTAAAACGTGCATTGTCTTAAATTTATATTAGTGACTACCTGTAAGTATTATAAGTTCTCACTGGGCTTTTTGCTCAGGAAATCGAGGAGACAATGGATGGTTAGACATTGTGTCATTTGAGGAGGCAGGTATAGGGAGAGTATACACCTCAGGTGTTCTAATTATTCAAATTTTGGTGCAGTTTCTTTTACTTGCTTTATATATATATTTTTGAACTATATAATGTAAAACAAACACACTTATCCATATATTGTATCACTTAACAAATTTTATCTATGTATTATTTTATTAAAAGCGAGAGATCGTTTTTGAATTTTGGTTTGGATCTAGCCTAGTGGATGACTAGGTATTTTATATTAATGAATAGGGTTGATTGGACATGATGAGATGATATGGCAATTGTGGATGAATGGAATGATTTAGAAAATACTTATTATTGATAAATCATCGCTTCTACAGGTTTATAACAGGTTCCAGACCCTGAAAATATAGGGGAAACTCTGATGAATTTTCTGTTGGGCCTAACCATTTTTTTAAAGGTGATTAAAGTTATGACGAACTAGATTAGTTTAACTCTGATTTAGGTTCATAAACCTCTATTTAGGTTTGTTGTAGTAAACCTAACGCCTCGAGATACGACTAAATTTCTTAGTGATGTGAGTTTCAAGATGGGGCGTTACAGTTTCTCTTTCTCGCCATTCCCACAACAGAACCACCAAGCACTACACTAGGTTTGATTTATTTTTTTAAGTTGAGTTTCGATTATGATGAAAAAACGGATTTGAGTTTCAATATATTGATCAGTGGTTTCATTCTGTGATGAAAAACAAATCAGATTTGAGTTGCAACTTTGAAAGGTCAATGAGGTTTCCTAATATTTTTATTTGTCAAATTTCGTGTCAAAAGTTAAACTCAAGAAGGTTAATATAACTTGAGTTAGAGTTAGCGAGTCTCGGTACGCATCGAAGTGATGGAAAGACTCCAAGAAGCTTAACTCACCACCAGAAAACATCTTAGGATGGTAAGTGACTTAGATACCTAAGGACTATAGGCGGTTAGTTTCCCTTTGACCAAAGTAAGGTTTTTCCAAAGCTCAAAAGGTCTTAAAAGACAAATTTTCTGAAAACAGCTCAGTAGTATCGAAACTGCCCTGATGGTTTCGATACCAACCCTGCGCTTTCGATACCACTTCAAAAGTATCTTCAGGATATTTTTGGTTTCGAGACCACTCTGTTGGTATCGAAACCAAAACTCATATGTACTAAATGGATTCACAAAAAGAAGGTAGTGCTGTAAACAAACCACCATTATTCAATGGTAGCAACTATCCTTATTGGAAAGCTAGAATAAGAGCTTTTCTCAAGTCCTTAGACCAAAGAGTTTGGAGAACTGTAGAAGTTGCTTGGTCTCCTCTTACCACGATAACTGGTACCGAAGACTACTCTAGAGAAGTTCATAAATCGGAAGACCAATGGACTACCGATGAAACTGATGGTGCTATTAAAAATAGCAAAGCTCTCAATATGCTGCTGTAACAACTGACGAATTTCACCGCATATCTAATTGTGAAGTAGTAAAGGAGGCATTGGACATTTTAATGGTAACCCATGAAGGTACTAGGATTGTTAGAATAGCAAAGCTTCAAATGTTAACTACCCAATTTGAAACCATTATAATGGATGACAATGAAACCTTTGATGAATTTTATGCTAAATTAAATGACATTGTCAACAACTCTTTTGCTTTGGGTAAAGTTATTTCTAACTCCAAAATAGTTCGTAAGGTTTTGAGATCTCTTCCCGAGACATTTCAAGTCAAAGTTATGGCTATTGAGGAGAGTAAAGATATTGATGTTATTCTCCCTGAAGAACTTGTAGGGAATTTAAGGACATTTGAGGTTTGTTTCAAATCTTTAAGGTAATTAAAGAACATTGCTTTTACAGCCTCAAGAAGTTTCAAGGAAGAAGACTTCATAAATGATGAAGAAATGGCTCTTCTCACAAGACAATTCAAGAGTTTCTTGAAGAACAAAAACGAGAAGTTTCAAAAACCAATATTTGGTTCATCTTCCAAAATAAGGCCATATGACAAAGTCAAGAACTTTGATAAAAAGTTTGAGAAGAAGAACTCCACAAAAGTTCAATGCTTCAAATGTCATGGCTTTGGACACAAGGCTAATGAATGTCCAAACAAAGCTTCGGCCAAAGCTAAGAAAGTAATAAAGGTCACACTTAACGGCTCCGACTCATCCTCTAATACTAGTGAGTTTAGTGATGAAGAAAAGGAGGAAATGAAGGCTATAACTGCTACTCCCTCTTAAATATTCAAAAATATTGACACTTATAGTGAATATGAGGAGAGTAATGAAGAAATAGACCCAGAGGAATTGTGAGCCAATCTCCTCAAAAAGAGCATGGACCTGTCTAAGGAGAACAAGGTGCTGAATGAGAAGTTGACATTTATGCAAACTGAACAGGATGAAGCAATGATCAAGTTCCAAGAAAGCTCTAATAAAATAAAGCAACTTGAAGAGAAGATTTCAAGGCTACTTATCAAGATTAACTCTCTTGAGTTGGATCATGAAAAAACCTTAGATGAAATCAAGTCTCTTAATTTCATTCTTGCTGTAACCAAGAGAGACTTGGTCTTATCAAATGACTTGTTAGATAAATTTAATCATGGTTCTAATTTTATATCTAACTTGTTGAATGCAGCCAAAACTGCTAATGATAAGAAAGGATTGGGTTATGATGCTACAACAAGTTCCAACTCACCGTAAGGAACAAAGTTTGTGAAAGCCAAAGAGCAACATGCCCAAAAGATCCTTCCAAAGAACACATCCACCCAAGCTAGCAAAAATCTAGGTAAGGCAAAATGTACTTATTTTGCTGAAATGTGTTCATATTGAGGTATTTTACGTCATTTGCAAAATACTTGCAAATTTTATATGGAAGATGCTTTAAATGAACAAAGAAAATCAAATCTTCTCTATCAATATAAAGAATTGCAAGCAAAAGTAAGGAACTTATCCGGTGAGATCTCAAAGCTCACAAAGAGTACACAAGGTAATGTACCCAAAGGTAAAACTCCTTACAACCCAAAGAAGGAACCAACTAAATCCAAGGTAGTTGTTCCTAAGACCACTAAACCCACCCAAGACAATACAAAAGAAAAATCAGTATGGGTTAAGAAGAGTGAGTTAAAGGCTAATGTTGCTTTAATTGCCTATAAAGCATGTAACTCACTTGATTGGTTTCTTGATAGTGGTTGTAGTAGGCTAATGACTGGTGACAAATCATGCTTTAGTCACTTCAAAAGTCAAGATGGAGGAGTTGTAATATTTGGTGATGGTAGCACCGCCTATGTCAAAGGTAAAGGTACGATTAAGTTACCCAGTGTACCAGAAATCAAAGATGTACTCTATCTAGAAGGTATGAAAGCTAACCTTCTAAGTATTAGTCAAATTTGTGACTCCAACCATTCAATGAAATTTAGTTCTGAAAGGTCTATATTTTATGTTTGTCAAATTTCGTGTCAAAAGTAAACTCAAGATGGTCTTTGTAAATCTGAGTTAGAGTCTAGAGAGTCTTGGTTCACATCGGTTGAAAGAGAAGAAATCTACAAAGGCTCCGAAGAAATCAACTCACCATCGAAAGACATCGTAGGATGGTAAGAGACTTAGAAAACTAAGTACCATAGGTGGTTAGATTATTAAGAGTGTTTCCCACACTTTTAAATTGATTAAAAAATGTTTTAAAAGGAAAAATCAGAATCTGGACAGTTTTGGTTTCGAAACCAAGAAACTTGGTTTCGAAACTAACTATAATTATGGTTGTTTTTAACAGGAAAATGTCAATTTCGAAACCAAAACTTCATCTACCATCAGATAAAGTTAGTTTTTGAAATTAAAAGACAAAACCATCACAGATCCATCTTGGTTTCGAAACCAAATTGGGTCAGTTTTGAAACCACATGTTGGTTTCGAAATCGACCTACTTGGTTTCGAAACCATCGCCCAGATTCATTTTTTATGTGCGATTTTTTGAGCTGTAAAGTAACCTTTTTGCACATTATTGCGCATCTCCCTTTAAGTCTTGTTTTAGGAGATAATTGAACGTGGGAAATATTTCTAAATGGGATGAGAGGCTCAATGGAATGATCTCTCATCTCCAATAATAGTGTCTACCATTAGACCTATAACTAATAAATTAGTCTAGGTTTGAGCTGGACATCTTCATTATAAATAGGGGTTGAATCTTCAGTATTCAATCAACCATTCACCCCTCACCTCAACAAGCACTTGAGAGTCTTCATCTATAAATCCTTAGTTCTCAAGCTTGTTGAACTTGCTTCAAATCCTTCCTATTTTAAACCAAAAACTCTGTTTTTGCTGCCGGTGGTATTCCGGTGGTGGAGCTTAGAAGTGACAAGCTCGTGGTGAAATACTTGAGGAGTCAGGTATTGGTTCAAGCTGCGGGACTTGCGGAAGTTTAGTTGGAGACGCATCAACGTCTACTAAAAGACAAATACGTGGAGTTCGAATTTGTGGAAGAACGGTACACCATGGCTGTTGGAGCGTGGATAGAGTCGTAATTCGTGTCTATCGAGTGATAAATCAGTTTGTAAGTTTTCATTGCTTTTAGTGGATTCATTTCTGGACTAGGTCCCAGGGTTTTTCCTAGTTTGGGTTTCCTCGTAAACAAAATCTCTTGTGCATGTTTTCATATCTGTTATCAGATTGAAATATTTGATTCTTGTTTCCGAATGTTAAGAATCGAATAAGTCAATACTCTTGATTAGAGATTTTAGTTTAGTTCTTTATCACCAATTTAATTTTTATTTGGTGATTGTGTAATCCTTAACCATAGTCACATTGATATACAGTTGTTCCAACGAAACCGTAGGGCATTTAGACTTTCAATTGGTATCAGAGCGGCTTCACTCATTGGGTTTAACAACCTGAGTGTGATCCCTATTTGTGACTAAATGGATTCACAAAGAGAAGGTAGTGCTATAAATAAACCACCATTATTCAATGGCAACAACTATCTTTATTGGAAAGCCAGAATGAGAGCTTTCCTCAAGTCCATAGACCAAAGGGTTTGGAGAACTGTAGAAATTGCTTGGTCTCCTCCTACCATGATAACTGGTACCGTAGACAACTCTAGAGAAGTTCCTAAACCGGAAGACCAATGGACTACCGATGAAATTGAGGCTGCTACTAGAAATAACAAAGCTCTCAATGCCATCTATGATACTGTAACAGTTGACGAATTTCATCGGATATCTAATTGTGATGTAGCAAAGGAGGCTTGGGACATTTTAATGGTAACCCATGAAGGTACTAGGACTGTTAGAATAGCAAAGCTTTAAATGTTAACTACCCAATTTGAAACCATTAGAATGGATGACGATGAATCCTTTGATGAATTTTATGCCAAATTAAATGACATGGTCAACAACTCTTTTGCTTTGGGTGAAGTTATTTCTAACTCCAAAATAGTTCGTAAGGTTTTGAGATCTCTTCCCGAGAGATTTCAAACCAAAGTTACGGCTTTTGAGGAAAGTAAAGATATTGATCTATTCTCCCTGAAGAACTTGCAGGGAATTTAAAGACATTTGAGGTTGGTTTCAAATCTTCAAGGAAATCGAAGAACATTGCTTTTACAACCTCAAGAAGTTCCAAGGAAGAAGACTTCTCAAGTGATGAAGAAAATGAGAAGTTTCAAAAACCAAGATTTGGTTCATCTTCTAAAATAAGGCCACATGACAAAGTCAAGAACCTTGATAAAAATTTTGAGAAGAAGAACTCTGAAGAAGTTCAATGCTTCAAATGTCATGGCTTTGGACACATGGCTAATGAATGTCCAAACAAAGCTTCGGCCAAAGCTAAGAAAGCAATGAATGTCACACTTGATGACTCTGACTCATCCTCCAACACTAGTGATTCTAGTTATGAAAAAATAGAGAAAATGTAACACCCCAAATTCTAGATCACGAGTCATCTTCTTTAATAACCCGGAACTTAAGGTGTTAAGTCAAATAGATAAACTAGTTTAGTCATCATAATAAATATATATGCATATGATGATAAAATGGGCACACTTAATTCATAGATTATTAGCAAACTTAAGATAAACACACTCAATGATGGTCATCACATAGTGAAATAGTCCATCACCAACATTTCAAGCTAGTAAGACAAAATAAAACATAGAAAACATAAGTTCCACAATTTCAAACATAACACGACACACGAAGCTTTAAATCATCACTCCTTTTAATCATCCTATTCCTGTGTATTCGACACATCTCCATCATTTAAGAAATCTGTATGATTATCAACAACAATGAGAAAACTCAATAGGTTCATATCCCCACCCCTAGCGAGCAGCGATTAAACACTAAGCGATAAAACACCAAATAAATATTTAATAAAAATTCTCAAGTAAAGAAATGCTTCGAATAGCCACGAGGCGTATAATCATGAAAAATATAATCTTATGCAAATTTTCCGATTTTGATCCTTGGTCTTTCGGAAACCACATCACCCATTCCGATTTTGATCCTTGGTTCGGGAACCACATCCATCGATGGTGGAGTATTAAACTCCAAGGGAAAATCACTGTCCCGGTCAATAAGGGTGTTTCGTCAAGCCTTCGCTCTTATGGAATTCAGATCTGAAAGTCTAATTTCACCCTACGGTTAATGAATTTAACCGTATGTCAATGTGACTTTGGTGAAGGATCACACAATCACCTAATTAAAAATTACTAAGGTGATAAGAGTACAACAAAGATCTCTAATAGGAGTATTGACTTATTCGATTCTCAATATGCGGAATTAAGAACAAGAATCGAATGTTTCAATCTCACAACAAGTATGAAAAATATGCACAAGAGATTTTGTTAACGAGGAAAC
>MVGT01004330.1:2202-38369 GCA_002174775.1 Macleaya cordata
AAAAAAAATTGGTTGAAAATACATGTGGGGCTATGTCACTGGAGAAATTTGTATTCCCTCTGATACTAGGGTTGACGTATATATAGATTTGGATAGCTAGCTGTTAGCTATGTTGCTGGCCCCACACGATCCCGCACGATAGTAGTGGAGTGTCCCGTTAATTAGGAGAAATCCAGCTCCACATTGCACTAATAGTATTTGTCTTCAGTTCATTGTATTTATTAACACCAAAATGTTTGCTTTATTTCATAATTTATAGCATTCTCTTAATGTAACAAAAAGAAGCTTAGAAGAAGAAATCATTTATGATCTTAGATGACATCACTTACATTTTTTTTGGATGGATAAAATATTTCATTGAAACATAAGAATAAGGTACATGAGAAATGGACCTGTCATGCAACTGTCCATGAAAGCGAACAAACAAAAAAGTATAAGAAAATCTACCGAAGTAGAAAAACCTGAATCATCTAACCAAAAAACCCCAAGACCACCTCACCCTTGATAAACCATAATATCCTCCCAACAAACTATCGACCTTATAAACCAATCAGGGAGGATCAAAGTATGTTTATCTCCATCTTACAATGACATTATCAGAGGAGATCCTAGAGTACACTCTTGAAGTTGACAACTAGTAAAAGATCCGACTTTTGTATTGATGATGATCTTATCCAAATCAGATTCTCTGTCTTCAAAAATACTTGCGTTTCTTTCCAGAGAGATATTCCGAAGAATAGACGTTGGAACCAGTTCCCAGACCTCACGTCCTTGTTTGTGAGGCCAAAGTTGACTCCATCCCTCGAACAGCTCCTGAACTCCCCCTGGCATTGCTAGCCTAATGTTAAGTTCTCCTAAAAAGTATGTCCACACCTGGTAAGACAAGTTGCAGTGTAATAATAGGTGAGAATTAGATTCAGCCTGACACTTGCACAGAGCACACCTATTAATTATAGAAACACCTCTCTTTATAAGATTATCCAAAGTCAATAATCTCCTATGAAAGCCCAACCAAAGAAAAAAGGGTACTTTCATAGGCCAGTTATCATGCCACACCAAATTAGCTGGAAACCCTTCTCCTTCTGCTCGAGATAAACAATCATAGCATGATTTCACAGCAAATTGTCTATTCTTTGTCTCCGTCTGATGAGAATAGTTCCACATAGGATATGAGAGCCTAACAAACTTAATATATAATGATCCTGGGTTACACCACTCATTGCCAATTGGTTTTGAGTTGGAAGCCCACAAACTTTATATGGTATCAGAGCGCAGGGCCACACGTGATAGGCCCAACGGTCACACGTACTCCCCGCTACCCAAAGTTCCACGTGTTAGGCCCAAAAGCATAGGATATGAGAGCTTAGCAGACTTAATATATAATGATCCTGGGTTTGCTGGTGGTGCTACTGTGGTTACACCCGTATTGGTGGATGTGGGTGGAAGATTAGCCATGGTCTCCTTATTACGTGGAGGATACCCATGTAGTTTATAACACGTGGCACGAGTATGACCCATCCTTCCACAATGATCACACGACGGCCTTTGACGCTTGTGAGTATTATTCGAAGCACGATGAGATGAGAGATGATCACGATTCACATTCAATGCTGCTGAATCCACAGCTGTAGCAGCAGAAATATTAATTTCTTGTTGCTTTTCTTCCTTACGCACTAAGTTATAGACGCGAGTCGTAGTCGGAAAAGGCTCCATTAAGAGTATTTGACTAAGGATTGCTGAGAAACGGTCGTGTAGACCCTGCAAGAACTCCATTGCTCGATCCCTATGGAGTGATTCAAACGTTGCCTTGCCGAACCCACAAATGCAAGGCTGGATCGGTATGAGATTATCAAGCTCATCCCAAAGGGATTTGAGCCGAGTGAAATAAGAAGAGACAGCAGAATCTTCCTGCTTCAGATGGGTGATAGAGTGCTTTGAATGATAAATTTGGGGGGTGTTTGTTTGAGAAAAACGATCACGCCAATCGTCCCATATCGCCTTTGCAGAATCAGCATATAAAATGCTGCCACGAATCTCAGGAACAACTGAGTTGAGAATCCAACTCGACACGAGAGCGTTGCAACGCTCTCATGACTGCAACGCCATCGTGATACCTCGAATCCAGGTACCATAATTGTCTCCCAATAAAGGTGGAGAGATCAAAACTGTTGTAGGGCTATCTGACGGATGGATCATGAAGGCTTCTGATGAGGGCTTTGAGATAGGAGTACTAGAGTGAGCGGAAGGAGAGGTGGGTTCAGCCATGATGATGAAACGAAAAAAATTTAGTTAGGTATCTTGCTCTGATACCATATTCAGTTTGTGGGCTTCCAACTCAAAATCAATTGGCAACCACGCATTGCCAATTGGTTTTGAGTTGGCAGCCCACAAACTCAATACCGCCCAAAGAATCTCATCCATTTCCTCATTGATGTCTGTAAAATTTGCCAACAAACCATGAAGTTCAGTAACTTCCTGTCCCACTTCAGCAGAATGTCTTCTTGGAACCTCCAACACCCAATTGATCCCATTCGAATTGTTGTGCAACATGTCCCTGACTACCTTCTGCTTTGATCTTACAGCATTATACAGGGCAGGAAATCTTCTACAAAGAGGAATCTCCATGATCCAAATGTCTTCCCAAAATCATACCAATCTACCATTGTTGATTTTAAAAGCTCTCCCATCTTCAAGAATCTTTGATCTTTTCCACACCCCCTTCCAAACCGAACAATCAAAGGTTCCCTTACATCACTTACATTTTAAGCAGATAAAACGGATACAGTTCAAATTATTCAGAAGCTTTGTTGTATATTGTTATAAGTTCAGAAGAAAAACAAATCCAAAGTCGAAAAGAATGGTCTGCATACTAAAGAAGTTGGGATTTACATGATCTTTTTCGCATTGTAAAGTGTATATTAAGTTATGATGTTCTTGAATATTTGATCATTTTTTGCTTTGACACTAAAAATATATAACAAACACCATAAGCTATATTCTAAGATAGTTATATATGATTAGTTGAGAAGATAAACAAATTAAGCAGGTTGAGCTCAAGAATAATTCAAAATACAATATGTTTTTTTTGTTTTTCCTATATATCACACAAATTGAATTAAGTTTATAAATCCCAATAAGCAAAGAGAATGTCAACTAGTACTATATTCATGCCAAATGGGTTGTATAACTGTTTTCGCATGTAAGCGGCCGAAAACCATGACTTAGAGCAGCAAACCACACTTTATTCACGTCAAGAATCACATCGCCACACTCATGAAATTTCCATCCTTCAATTGCATGAACAATTCCAGCTACACGCCAAGCACTCATCACTCGTCTTGGAAGCCAGTTCTGTCATATATGCATATGTAGATTAGTGCTTATACAATATGATGACTGGAGATTCTTTTACATCGCACATATACAGATGATCTAATTGTTAATTTTTAAATCCATAATAAATATCAGATCGTTCTAAAACTTTTAATCCCGCCATAAATAGGTTGACTTTCAATTGTAATGAACTATTGATTATATAGTGAACTTTTAACCAACTTTCGATGAGGTTAAAAAGTTTACAATAATCTAAATCATCCCTTGGATCATCTCCATGTGAGCTCACAAAGTGGTGCAATTGTGGTGTAAGATTAATTGTTGTAAACAGATTGTGACCTATATATGACATAATATAAACTTATTATATAAATGAACGCAGCGTTTTAATTGTATATGTAAGATTTTTTTCTTAATTATATTTATCATAGTTTTTCTATTATATTATATATAGTACTAAAAGTATGGCTTAAATCGGAGTGAACATTTTTAGGTACCTTGAATTAACACATATAGGTAAATTAGATCAAGAGTTCTTTTGAACACAATTACAAGTACTCACCTCACAAGAATGAACATTTTCAAGGATATCTGGAATTAGCAGTGATGGTGTTGTGTGATAAACACAATCCTTTCGTGTTTCCTTCAGGGGAAACATGGAAAACGGAATGAAAATAGTTCCTTTGCGAGCCCTTCTTTGCTCCATTTCACTCAATTCATTTTCAACTAACCATATCTGTCCAAAAACATAAAGATTATAATTAGATCCATCTCATAAACTCTGATGGTGTTAAGATATTTCTTTGATTTTTTGTCCAAAGCTCAGCTAGTCAAGAATGGTAGCATCTAAATTACCTTTAATTTTTAGAAGTTCACCTAAATCATACAGTGACAGAAGATTACAAGAGGATCTTAATCTTTCTTGAATTTTAATTTGATTCTTACCTTAATTATACTGTAGGAAAGGATACTACAAAATGAACTTATTTTGTATTATTTGTACATCTGAGGGAGAAAAAAAAAGTTTCAAAGTGTTGTGTTAGGTGTAGGGATGCATGTTAACTATGCTATTTGAAGGTATTTCTGTCAATTAGCTCTTAGACGAATACTTTAGGTTAGTTATACCCTATTATGTTGTTGGAAGGGTAAAAGGGAGTTTCAAGATTTGAAGAAGGGATTGGTGTATAAAGGTTGTAACTCTAATTTTCTCTAATATTGAAACTGATGAGAAATCACTTGTGAGCTAGGCTCTGCCAGAAAACCACGTAAAAATATTTGTTTTCGTGTGTCATTGTTTAATTTTTCTCTCCAGTTTGTTTACTGTTTACATACATGAATCTTGGATAATAACAGTTAAATAGAAGGAAAAAAATCATGTAGTCTTTGATTTTTGCTTACCTTGCATTTGTACCTGTTAGAGCTGCTCGCACGAGCCACAAAATCTTGGAACTCTACTGGGATCTTCAATCTTAGCTTTTTGAATTCATCTGGCTTTTGCAAGATGACCTGTTGCAGAGAAATTACTTGATAAGAAGATAAAGTACTCCACCATATGGAAGTTTAAAAATGTTATTAATCAAGTGAAGAAGCTAGCTAGTACTTAGTAGAACTTGTTTGGTCAGTGAAGAAATTGAGTTGTGATGATACTGATCGAGGAAAGAGAGTTACTAATTTTGCACCAACCTGAGATCCTCTCTTGCATAATTCTAGAGCTATTATGTAACATGTTTTAGTAACATTTCCTGTAATCAGAACCTGTGAGGCTCCTTTGGGAATTGTATCAAGTACCACAGCTGCTGCCAGAGTACTTCCATCCACCACTCTAATCTTCAACTTTTCATGGTTTTGTAAGTAAAGTTCACCATTTTTGTTCAGCTCCTCTACCTAATGAATTAGATATATAGGCAAAAATAAAGTTGAGTTAATAGAGACGACGAGGCAATACTACCTGTATATGTAGCTTTGATTGATTTCCTTGGCAATCTAGTTCTCGGCTCATCGATACTTCATATGAATAATGAAGGATTCCCAAGTTTATGTGATAACTTACCTGATTTAGTAGCCCTAGACTCATCACTTTGGCTCCTTTTGCCTCTGCCTCCAACACAGCTTTCTCAATCAAACTGTTGATAGGCTTATTTTGTGACTTAAACAAGTACTACATTCATATATAAAGAAATGATTAGTTAACAACCAAAGTAAATTATTAACCTAGATGATTAAACAACGAAGATGATGGGAATGATGTTGGTGGTGATGATGATTACTTCATATAAACCCGTTCTCTGTTAGGTTCAACAGTTGTTTCCAAATAAAACAGTTATCATAAAAGGCTTTCTACAATAGTTTTGTTTTGGAACTGCACTTGATTTACAACATTTAGCGTCAGTTTTTCTCTTGTGAATCGTTGTTTGAGGTTAAACCATGATGATTTGTAAAAAATGTTACAAAAGTTTTAACCATCTTTTAAGATCTGAAAACACTATTTTCAACATTGGTCTTTTGATACTGAAACCGTTGTGGAAGATCTATGACAACTGACTGAACCTGTTGTTAAAGGATATAGCAAACTAAACATATAGAATATAAAAATGTTAGCAAGACTTACATGAAAACTATATCTTGGAATGGCCCATGTTTGCATCTTGAGTTTACTTAATTGATTTTTCTCTACGGTGAAGGTGCAATTGATAATCCAAATTAGCAACATCAACACAACCGTAACAGGCCACATCAACCATAGATACCATTTCGACGTGTAAGGTTGTGACGCCAAGTAAGCAAAACCTAGACGTAATTGGTAGATGGAGTGGAGACAAGTTGGATGGGTTAGATGAACGACATCAATCTTTTCTTCCCTTCCAACCATCGATATCTCGTATAAAGTATCGCTCATCTTGTCCATCGTCTTATACATGAAATCATAGATAGGCATGAACAGACTGTAATTTGTACGAATTTGAGAATGATGGAGTGAGTGATATCTGTTATATACGACAGTGAAAAAAAATCCACATAAGTTAACAAATAAATCAGCAAGTGAATTAATACATTAATAACTAATTGATACTAATTATTAATTTGCAGCTAAATTAATTAAGTGATTCTACAGTACCAAAACATTCATCTCCTAGAGCTATATATCTAGTTTTGATTGACTAACTATATATACATATATATATTAAATATTATTCTTAGTTGTGATCTCGTGACGATATCACAATATTTAATTTGGTTAATTTTGATTCATATTTTTTATTTTAATTTTTAGAACTTTAATTTTTTTTTTTTTTTGGAATGGTCACGTCATGTAGTTTTTTGTTTTAGTGGTGCTATTGGGATTAGAAAAAAATTCTGTTGCAAGAGCCGACAAAAATTCAACCCATAAACGTTGTGGATTTGAACGCAACCCCCATAATTCATAGTCATATGCCCAAATTTATTTGAACAGACAGTGGATCAAGTTTCTATCAGCTTGTGACAACCAATAACTTTTCTTTTTTTTTTTTTAATGAATTGTCTCATCATGTGGTTAAATTATATGGTCCATATAGTATTAAATATTACTCTTGACTTGACCACTTAGTAATTAAAAGAATAGAAAATGTAAAAAAAGTCCTTATTTTTTAGGGGACCAATGATTTTAATCCCTCACTAAAATACTTTTATAATTTTAATCCTTATTTTTTAAAACTTTATTATTTTAGTCCTTAAAAAATTATAGTGTTATGATTTTAGTCCCTAAAAATTTAAAAAATGTGTAAACTAAGTTTTAAAAAATGCCTAAGATATCCTTGTTCACTCTTTTTTTTTAAACTGGAAAAAAAGTGCAAGTCTGAACTTGCACTTGCAAGTCTGAACTTGCACTTTTGAAAAATTTCAGATTTGGACTGCCGGTGAGGAGTTCACAGCCGCCGGTCGCCGGAGAAAAGGTCGTCGGTCGGAGGTCGGCCGGCCGCCGGAGAGTCGGTCGCCGGAGAGGAGGTTGCCGGTCGCCGGAGTGGAGGTCGCCGGTCGCCGGAGTGATGAAGTCGACCGTTAATGATTTTTAGATATGGGATATATTTGGAATAAAATGTTTTTAAAGGTTAGTATTGTCTTTTTAAAAACTAAGGACTAAATTCACAAATGTTTTTAATCCAAGGGATTAAAAACATAAGGGTTATAAAAATAGGGACTAAAATCACAAAACCCCTTAAAAGAAAGGTTTTGGTGCATGATTAAAGATAAACTTACGAAGGAGTGTACATGAGATACTTGAGTAATGGGAAGAATTTAAATGCCCACGTAGGAACAAACTCAAAATTACAGTGGCCTAAGTTGTTCATGGCATCAACCCAGCTAATGTAAGCACCAATCGCCCCAATTGAACCGGTTTCCACAAAAACTGGAACCAACACCGGAATAACAAACATCGATGAATACAGTAGATGCTCCGCGAAGGGGTGGACCACAGCTGCATTATACATAATGAAACTGATCAAATAAAACTTCATGAACCTACTGAATAATATGTTCCTATATGATGCACTTGATGGACATTAAAAAGTATTAGATGAAAGAGAATTTTGATTAATTGAAGAGAAAAGAATGTATATATAATAAAACAGAGAAGTTTGATTTATATATAGCCATCAATGGTTGAGAGAGATGAATTAAAAATCATCATATCCTATGGTTTATAATCAATGGTGATCCAATAAATAAAGAGTCTTTAAGAGCTTCTTCAATGCAAACATGGTCTGCTCAAAAGTAGTGTGCCAATTAAAAAGCACATCCAATTTATTCTTAAAACTGTGGCATGTAAATAGAAAGACATCCTCTAGTCCATCCTCTTGTTCTAGAGGTTCACCAAGACGATGTCTTCCCATCTTCGTCAGCAAATTCCGTAAAAGATATTATTTTTTCTCCTCTTTTTTAGCAAATCTTATTAAAGATTTTATTTTCTCTTTCTTTTGTTTACAACTCAAAAATTTAATATTTAATTAATTAAATGCCACATAAGCAAAACTAACAACCAAACTGCATTTGCATTGGAGATGCATTTTTCTTTTCAACATAAATTTTGGAACTTTTTTCTCCACATAGGAAGCAAGTCTCAAGAGGATGTCTTGAGAGCCATGCCACATAGGAAGCAGAGCACATTTGCACAAGTTTTTATTTACATGACATAAAAAGGTGTACATGTGGCGGAGAGAGAAATTTGTGGAGTCTTATTTTTTTTAAGGGTTAATTTAATTTACCCCCCAGAATAATTGGCCAATCGGACTTACCCCCCTCAAAGATCAGATATTGAACTTACCCCCTCAAACTAACGGTTTCCGTAATTTTTCCGTTAGAAGGCACACGTGCGTCTCGCACGCTCCATTTTTTAGGGGGGTAAGTCTGATTAGCCAATTATTCTGGGGGGGTAAACTAAATTATCCCAAAAAAATGGTGTAAAGTAGAAATTAACCCTGAGAGAGACACCAAAATGGAAAGATGGGTGTTGGTGTTTAGGGATTTGATATTGACCATATAAAATTTAAGAGAACTTCACTATAATTGACCATATAAAAAAGATAAAAATATTAACCAATTATTCTAATTTACAAGGACAAACTTGAAAGACCCTCTCATCAAAGACACCAGGTGAGATTTGAAGAGAATTTGAACTATTTCCATCACTAAAAGCCCAAGTTCGACAAACAATGGTGATTCCTCCCCACCATCACCCATCTCTCCATTTTGGTATCTCTCTCAGGGTTAATTTCTACTCTGCACTATTTTTTTTGGGATAATTTAGTTTACCCCCCCAGAATAATTGGCTAATCAGACTTACCCCCCTAAAAAATGGAGTGTGCGAGACGCACGTGTGCCTTCTAAGGGTAGAATCACGGAAACCGTTAGTTTGAGGGGGTAAGTTCAATATCTGATCTTTGAGGGGGGTAAGTCCGATTGGCCAATTATTCTGGAGGGGTAAATTAAATTAACCCTTTTTTTAAATATAAAAATGTCTTAAGTTTTTATTTACAAATCAATTTTCGACAAAAATTATATTTTTGAAAAGCATTCTTGAAGATTTTCAAAATGAGACCAGTCACCAATATACTAAAATTTAAAAATAAATATATATATATATATATATATATATTTTAGGTATTAAATATGAAATACGAACGAGGTGTATACGACACATAAACAACATATTTTAGACTCTTTAAAGCATGTATTAGAGTATAATTTAGACGACGAAATCACGAGACAAAATATGAGATGTGCGGAAGGCTCGAGTTACAACAGGTTAACATCCCACTTTTTTGTTTATTAACACCATAATTACTTTACAGTCTTTTTACATCAGAGCGTTGGCCCATCAACATATAGATAATTCATGAGCTGACGTCGATCTAAGTGGTGAAAATGTCATCATCACAATTCTCCAAATGGCCCAATCGACAAGTGTAGACCAAGTGTAATAATCTAGAGGATATTATTGGAATAATCCCAAAAAGGTCATGACAACACATAAATACTACTTCAATCGGTTTATTTGAATTGATATGAAGCCACGTTAATAAGAAAGATAATAATTTTTTTACATCCTATTAACAAAATAAAGAGGCATATGTATTTCCCCGCAAAATGATTCCCTACATATGATCTAGTCATCATCATCCTAAAAAAAATCAATTCTTTCTAAAACTTTTTAAAATTTACAATACAAATGGATGCAGAAATAAATTTTCCAATCTTGACTGGATTAAATCTTAGGATACGTTTTAGAATTGTATGATTTTTTGTGAAGGTAGATTTACATGGTAAGGCAAGTAGAACATCTTCTCTGAAAATCAGTCCCTAGATCATTCAGGGGATATTCTCTTATAAGACAACGGATCCACTTCTAACATGAATATATTATTTGAAGAGTTTTGTTGGAGGGGGAAGTCAAAATGTTACCTACAAGTTCTCGAATTACGTCTCACTCTACATATCAGTATTTTATTTGAATCATTATTGTTTTAACCATGGGGAGACCCACTACATATAAGCTAGCTCACTATGGCCAAAAAATCTAAAATTTGAGAGCTCAAATTCAATTTAAATTCTAAGGGCAACTCTAGTGGGATATGGAAAAATGGATCACTTAATCTCTTGGCCCTTAGTTGATAATCCCCTAAAAAGAATTGAAAAAGATAAAAAAAAATACTATGGAAACAAATAGAGAAAGAGAAAATTTGTTAACTTATTTTTACGAAAAGAAAATAGAAAAAGGAAGAGAGAGAAATAGATTTCGTAATAAATAGGAATTAAAAAAAGAAGAGGGATATTGCAACATGCCTTATTGTGACACTATTGTAACATACTTTTTATGGGACCCACATAAAGATGGTTCGAGGGCTAATTTTTTTGTGGGGTTATCATCATATTAAAAAATCAGTCCCTTCGAAAAGTTCTAACCCTATCAACAGTTTATTGAAAATTCAAAGAAATCAACGATCTAAAAAAATGTTTAAATTTTGCCAATTTTTCATAGGTTGATTTGAGAGTGTTTGAACTTTTAGAAGAGGCTGATTTTCAAATATGATGATCTACATGATGAGCAGAATATCTCATAAAAAATTAACCCTCGAACCATCTTTATGTGGGCCCTATAAAAAGTATGTTGCAACAGTGTCGCAATAAGGTATGGTGCAATATCCCTCCTCAAAAAAAAATTTAACAGCTCAAAGGATGAGCGTAACGCTCAATGAATGAAGCGTGCTAAACACCTATGCTCATTCATTGAGCTCCTCGCTCATCCGATCCCATCTCTACTATGATCCTTATTCTAGTGAATATGGATTCATGTTTAGGGATTAAGAGATACCATTGTGGACTAAAAGTGGTTGATAAAGGAATTAACATATCTCCACTAGAGTTGCCTAAGTATCCCATATCTAATTTAGACATTTTGAGGTTATCCTTTAATTGGGGTAAACCTCCATCCGAAATGGAGTCAGCGAATAATAGCCTATATATTAAAAAGATGATAAGAATAAAAAAAAAACTAAAATGATAAAGCATGCTTTAAGACAAACTTGATTTACTTACAGGTTATGGGCTCGGTGACATAGGAAGAATGGTGGTGAGAGTGATAACGAGAGTACAGGAAGTGGTGATGGAGCGCTCTGTGGGCCCAGTAATATATAAACTCAACTGGGCCCACATGGCACAGCACCATAATAATAGCTCCTTTTGTATTCCAAAGTGGTAAATTCTTTCCTTGCGGTGGAATTGTAATCATGATGTATAGTAAAATGCAGTACAATATAACTTGATCGTCCCTGTTAAAAACGCATCATCAAAACTCCATCAATATCGTTAGGACCGTCTGATCGATGCGCCCGAACCCTATGGGCCACATAGAGATCATCGACCTACTTCTTTTTGTACATTAGCTTATAGGGCCCACATGAAAATCGTCTTAGGAATAATTTTAAGTGAGGATGCATGTTCTCTTCACTATTCTCATCATGTAGATTATCGTCTATCAAAAATCAGTTTATTTTAAGACTTTTAACTCTATAATTCATTAATGACACATCGACTACAAAAAAAAAAAAGATTTTAAATCATTGGATTTTAGGGTTACAAGTTTTAGAAAGCACTATTTATTTGTTTTTTTTTTTTTTGAGAATAATGAACATATTGAGTATAGCATTCTCGTCCAAAAATAACTTTTCCATCGTCTCCATCAAGTGGGCCCTACATGCCACTGTATTTTTTTTTTTATAAGACCATGTAAATAATTAAAGGATTCTGACTAGAGGTCAAGTGGCTCACCAATCTCTCTCTCTATCGACCTGTTGAAACTCTATGCTTTTGAATTGAATTCGATGTTTGCTCCTTGCGTTTTGGAGACGGGACAGACTAATCCAAAGCTGGTCATGGATAAGCCTAGAGAGAGAAATATAAAATGGGAAGAGAAGACCATAATCCCTGTTTCCCGGTTCAGCTTTGTACAGGGTATATGCAGCATGTCCCAGCATTGGCACCAAAATAAGGTACTTCCCTCACAAACATCAAACCCAAAAAAAAAAAAAATCAAATTAATTAAACAAATAACACACAAGAAAATGAGATCAAATAATATAATCCATAATAAAATCTGAATTGATTACATCATGGTTAGCCATGATATATGTAAAAGTTGGTTCCAGTTCAGTTATTCACATTAAATATATATATATATATATATGTAATAATAATTTTAATTGGTAATTAATAAAATTGAAGGAGAAAATTACAAATTTGAATAGGTTCCACTTCATATCGGTTCAATTCTGGTACTTACATACCTAGAACTGGGACCAATTAAATAAAACAAGCCATGATGGTACCAAAATATGTGGATCCAAACCAATATAATTATATAAATATATACAAATTTATATAAATATATAAATTTATGGGCTTGGGCCAATTGATGTGAACACAAACAAGAGAGATCTAGAGAGAGAGAGAGAGAGAGAGAGAGATAACCTTATGGTGCCCTAGAAATGCCCATGGCCAATCTGTAAGAGGCCCTGGTTTTGATGCCATCTCTTCTTGGTTCTCTTTCTGGCTTTGAGTACACTCCAATTAATATAAATTCATCTTACAAACAAGGGTTTTCGTGGCTTGAAATTATATAGTGAAGAGTACGGGGGTATTTTGGTAAAATCCGGTTAACAACTAACCTAACCTTCCCCATGAAACCTGAATATTTTTGCATCGAGTACTTTGCGTTGGTTAGGGTTAAATGATAATAACATGATATAATCTGTTGTGGAACAGAAATTATGTGATAAGCCCCGAAATTATTAAATTTGAAACTTATTATTAACGTATTGGTCACCACCACCTGTATTTAGCCATGTATGAAAGTGTGAGACCATACATTTTGCAAAACTTGTGTATATTCTTCCTGAGTCGGAGTTGAGTGTCCATATAGAAATGATCTTAGTGCTGATTTTTTGTAAAAACGGTGTAAATACTATATAGATCATCTTCACCCAAAATCATATCATTCTAAAAATTTTAATTTTAATTTATGTTCTTCTATTTAATATTACTTTTAAATCATATCATTCTAAAAATTTTAATTTTAATTTCTGTTCTTCTATTTAATATTACTTTTTAAAGAATGGATGGCGCTCAAATGGTACCTCTTTAGATCTTACTAATGTTTTTATTGTACCATCTTATGAAAACTAGTTCTATTCTTTATTTTCTATCCCTTCTTCCTTCAACTCTTTCAAGATTATATTATTATTATTATTATTATTATTATTATTATTATTATTATTATTATTATTATTATTTTATGTATCTAATAATATTTTAATTAATACTTTTTATAGGATTGACAACATGCATGAGGATTTTCCTTCCTTATAAATAGAGGTCGTTCTGTAAGACAATAAATAGAGGTCGTTCTGTAAGATAATTTGTGTGGACAAATTTACGTAGTCCAACGGCATGTCAACAAAAACACAAAATTGTGTTTGAGATGCTAATTAAGATAGTGCAGTTGAAGATACTCCAATGCATTTTTGCTGTTTTTTTTGGGCTTTTACTGATTGCGAAAAATATGTTTGATTCTATTGGCATCTACTGAGAGAGTTCGACTAAGAGACTGATTATTTTTTTGCCATTAATTAGTAGTAATCTCACAAAATATTCTTTATTATTTTTCACCACTAACTAATTATAGTAAGAGACAAATCTTTAATTCAGTAAAAGTTCTGCTAATTATACCTATCAACAGATTTTTTTTTTCTTTTTTTTTTTTTACGAGATATACCTATCAACAGATCGAGCAACTTAATTGATCCATCGATGCAAACGGAAAAATTAATGTACGTGAACTCCATCGAGCCGCTCTGAAACATGCTCCAACCAAGGTGCCAAATTTGACGCACGGAATGAAAAATGGCATATTGTTTTGTTTCCCACACCAACTAGTGGTATTTGGAGAAAAAATGGTTGAGTAAAAGCAGAATTTCCTTATGTACTTCAATTTGGCGTAAAGATTGCTCAATCAACACAAATATTGATTAAAATCTCCTTTTGTGTCAATTGCCTGTTTTGAACTTGGATGGATCAAATTTTTCGTTTTTTTGCTTCAACTGTCGCATTAAAAACCCCAAGCTGAAAACAATTGTTTTCATTTTAACTGATTGAAAGGGATGGCAATGGGCCGGGTGGGGCCGGGTGGGGCCGGGCAGGGATTTTGAATCCCCATAGAGGCCGGTCTCAGTGGGTCCCCATTTCCACTTCACTTTACACCTTTAATAAAAATTCTCAAAAAATTATATGTACAAAATTAATATTTTAAAATTTAAAATCAAACATTTAAGAATGTAAAAATATTTGAAATATATATAATTATATGATAAAAATAATTATTCATCATTATTAGTTTTAAAGGCCCTGTTTGGTACACTTTGAATATTCAAAAATGCAAAAATTCACGGTTCATCGTCTGTTTGTAGGTGATTGATGATGGCATTCAATAGCAAATATTTGCTGGGATTTGCAATGGACTTACAAAATAAACAATCTAAAAATTTTTATTTATTTTTTTTAATTTATGTTAATTATCACCTGCAAGAACCATGAATTTTCGCATTTGCGAATATTCACGGTGTACCAAGCAGGGCCAAAGTTAATTATATATAAGGAGAACATCCAAAACACTCAGTATGGGGTTTTTTTTTTATGCCATGAGGAATTTAGAGGTGTTAATTGGGCCATGCTACCCAGACACGACACGACCCAGTACGACCACGTGGCATCCCAGCCCAGCCCAGCCCATCCCATCCCATTTCATGCCTGGGCTGGCATGGCCCATTGGCTGGGCCGTGCTAGGTAGGCCTCTTGAGCCCAGTTACACCTATTTATAATTTAGCCTCTATAATGGACCCTAGAAAAAATTGAATGGTACTATGACACTAATTATCGTCATTTGTAATATTTTATACATTGAAATGCATGATACATTTGAAAGTATTATAACTTTGTTAAATAATTTATATACTAATTATTATGAAACAACTTATGATAATGTACAATTATGATGCCACCACCAATTAATAGAACTAGAGATGCTTCTTAGAGATTACTTGCCGATACTAATCAAATGGCAAGTGTAAGTGGTACAATTGTAAAAATAGAACTTCATTCTTATTTGAAAACTCTGGCTCCACATTTTAAAACTGGAGAAGAGGCATATGGTTTTGATATTTTGAAATGGTGGAAAGCACAAGGTCAGACTTACCCAATACTTTCCATCATGGCATGTGATTTACTAACTCCACAGTAGCATCAGAGTCTGCTTTTAGTGCAGGTGGCAGGGCATTGCTCAAACTATAGTTATGCAATTCTCACCTTTTTTATTTAATTTTTGTACTCAATTTAAAATTAATATTAATAAGTGAAGTTTATTAGTTGATTTTATTCAACTAGGTGTTCCAATTTTAAATTTTGAATACTTTACAAAATTTATTTAAGTTGTTAATGTAATTTTTGAGGTTTTAAAATATTTTTATACAAAAAGTTTTTAATAACTAGAAATTTACTAAATATTATATAAGGAATAAATGTTAAACAAAGGAAAAAAAACAAAAAATATGCAAAAACAAACATTTTACTGATTTTCGCCTGTTGAGGCACGACTGGCTGGCCGTTTAACATTCAAAATTCCAAAAAAAAAGGGCGGGATTTTTGAATGAGCGGCCCATAACATGTTGGGCTAGCACGACCCAGCACCAGATCTTAACGTGCTAGGCCAGTGAGCCATGCTGGGCTGACCAAAAATGTGTCTTGGCATGGCACGACCCAACACGAATCTGATTTAGGTCGGTCGTACTTCGTGCTGTGCCGATCCAGCCCACTTCAGGGCCATACCGTACCAGCCCTACACGGCCCAATTGACACCTCTAGAGGGACTAATGCCTAAGTTACAACAAGTCATAGATAGACCACAAGAGGTGTGTGAGAAGCTCATAACATAAACTGCCTTAAACACCATCTCTAACCGAGGTCGTCATCAATGGACAAACACAACAGAGGGCACTACCAATACGTGCAGGAAATGGTACCACCAACGGATGCAGAGAAAGGCACCACCAACAGGTGCAACAACCTTTATTTAGAAGTACCTACATATATATATTTATACATATTAAATTGAATGGGTTTTACTCAATGGTAATACCATAGTCAGAGAGTTTCGAACCCAAGACCTCCAAGTTATAAGGAGGGATGAAAACCTCCCGAGCAAGTGGTTGTTGGTAGTATAGGTTTATTTCAGTCCATTTAGTCTACCAAATAATATATGAGTTTATTTAATCCAATAATATATGAGTCTATTTAATCCACCTGAGTAAGTGGTTGTTGGTAGCTCTACTTGTTTTATTGTTTCACATTTTTTAGCTCTTTTGTGAACTCTACTATTCTTTACTTTCTTAAGTTTTTTTTTTAAAGAAGATTTCAATCTAGATAGAGCTTGATCACATTACTAAGCAGCATACCTTTCCTTACATAACAACCCTTCTCAGAGTTTTTTTTCCATAAAGAAGGTAAATGTGGGATGAACACATGAGAGGCTAAAAGGATTCCAGGTGGATCATTATAAAATGCTCAACTGAAAATAATGATCAGTGTGTTGATCATGCTTCAAACTGACTACAAGACCAATGTTTCTCATAATTCGAAGTGATTTCATCCTCAGTGATAGACCAAAACGAAGGATAATGAGACCTTGCAACAAATTAATGCGCTATCCAAGAAAATTGAGTCATCTTGTGACTTAGAATTCGCATAAAACTCTTAGAAAGGTGAATGGCTCAAAACTCACAGGGTTTAGGTCTCCACTATTATTCTCCTATATTTTAAGGAGTTTAATTATTCTTCACTCAGATTGCAAGATGCGGCTGTCACACAAATACTATTCCAAAAAGAATATGGAGTTCTACCTCATTTTGTAATTTCCATGCTTATATATACTAGAGTAGGAAGCTAAACTTCAAAACTGGACAATAACATCCCTCAGTTTCCATGTGGTGGATCAACAAAATCTAATCTCATCATGGAAAGGATATTCATTGCAAAAACTAAAAATTACCCATTTTGTTTCCCAAAAAGAATTTTCAAAAGAGACACAAATTTTGATAAATTACCCCACCCCCAAACAAAAGGAGAGCATCGTCCTCAAAGCTCAAGAACTAAACTCTAGTGTCACTATAAGAAATTTGTGTTTTAGCAGGGGTCGGTGGCTGCCTGTAAAAGCCCAAAATTGGCCGGTAAAGGTCTTTACTGACGGCGGTATACAGCCGCCGCCTTGGTCGGTAAAGGCCCCGTCACTAAAAGTTTTACCGAGGTATTTTCGGCCACCAGTAAAAGTCAGGACCTTTACGGAAGGTTTTTTGGCCGCCGGTAAAAGTCTTTTATTTTAGTCGCCAATCTCTCAAAACTGCTGTCATCATAGGTCTATACCGAGGGCTTTGTTGGCCGCCAGTAAATTGTTGTATACCGAAGGCCTTTTTGGCCGCCTATAAAACAATATATACCAAAGGCTTTGGTGGTCGCCGGTAAAACTTTATTTACCGAAGGCCTTATTGACTGCCGCTGATGTATGATATACTGACCAGCTTATTTCCCGCTGGTAATGACTCATTTAGCGATGATAACTCTGGCCGCCAGTAAAACACTATACCGAAGATTTTTTGGCCGCCGGTAAAACACTATACCGTAGATTTTCTTACCGCCGCTAAAAGCTTATATACCAAGGGCTTTTGGCCGCCGCTAAAAATGCATACATGGAGTAACTATTACCGATAGCTTTAATTGGCCGTTGGTAATGTTTTTTTTTAACAACCTGTACAATCAATATGCTATTTCAACTATTGTTACTTTCAATGGTAATATGAATTAAATACCCTGTGAATTCAAACATGCACTTTCAACCTACATTAAAAATCCAATTTGAATTTAGAAGTCTTTGTCTATTTCAAACATACAAAAACTAAATATCTTGCAATTTTTCCTTAAACCATACTTAAAACTCAAACCATACACAATCCAAATTTAAAATTTAAACATCCATAAGACACCATCATAAAAATTATATTTCCTAATTTGTACCTAAATCTAATCACCAACAATAGCACCTTCTATGCTTTCAGCCAAGCTTTACAAATCCATAACTCCCCCAAAAATTTGTTTTTACCAATGATGCTTGTTATCAACTCAAAAAACTCTCAAATAGCTGCAACAAACATAAATTACATTAGTCCATATAGAATAAGATCAAACTCTTAAAATTTATGTAACCAAAGCAAGAATATCCAAAATCTCCAAAATCTCCAAAAAGCAAATATTACATTACTAGGCTTCAAAATTTAACTAAGTCAATTGATAAAAGTATTCTTTGAGTACAAGATAACATTATAACAAGTAAGAGTGCTCATAATCCCAAAACAAGCTAGAGTTAGCCAACTTCAATATCATCAACACAAAGTACCCAAACAAAAGTTAGCACAACAACACACATTGTATTCAAACATACCAACTGTTAACATATTTGGGTTGGCTAAAAGTCATCAATGCTTGTTCTATAATTTTTTTTCTAAGTTCTTAGCATCACCAAACATCAAAAGAGATATTCTAAATTCATCTAGTTACTACAACATAAATGGCAAGAAATCAGATATATTCACTACCCATTCATATTCCATATATGTTATACATACAGAAAGGTATACTTCACGGCTAGTATACACATCTGTACTACTTCACAAGCATTAAGTACTATAATGAAAATAGAATTTATGGGTTTGACATATTCCCATAAGGATTCATTCCATCACTTGCCAATGCAATTCTGACATTGCGAGGCTCTGACGCGAATGTTGGGTGCAACTCATCAAACTGCTTCCAAGTTGGAGAATCAGCAGGATGCCTCAATACCCCGTCATCAATACGGCATTCATGATGCCATCTAATGCTAGCATCAGTCTTTGTTGACATGAATAGCCTTTGAAGCCTTGGAATCAAAGGAAAGTAACGTAGTGTCTTCTTAGGAATTTTCGTAGCATGCGCAGGATTATCGTCTTACTCATTTCCTGCACTTGAATGATCCGATTTCCATCTAGAAGCACCACATATAGGGCATTGTTTTGCATTTGCGTTCTCCTTCCAAAATAGAACACAATCATTTTTGCATGCATCAATCTTTTTGTAGTTGAGGCCCAAGTCCCGCATGTATTTTTTAGCCTCGTAAAAAGATATAGGTATTGATGCATTTGGAAAAGCCTTTACCAACAGATCGAGCAATGAGTCAAATGATTTGTTGCTCCATCCATTAAGATATTTAATATGGAGTAAGTTCATAATGAAAGATAATTTTGTGTACTTCTTACATCCTGGATAAAGTTTTTCCTCTGCATCCCTTAATAATCTGAAGAACTTTGATGCTTCCTCATTTGGCGCATCTTCTAATTCCACATCAGCCCTATCATTTGTGTTATGATGAGGTCCTGAGATATCCTCGACCAGCCCATGCATGTCATCTTCTTTCTCCTCCGGCCTATTACTAGTCTCGGGCATCAAATTTTTTTCCCCATGTAGATACCAATTGGTATATTTTCGTGTCATCCCAAAACAAATCAAATCAGCACGTACGTCTTCTCTCTTACGCGGTAAAATATTATTGCATTCAACACATGGACAATAAATTTCAACACCCTCTGTATGAGCAAATGCAAAGTCAAGTAAATTATCAACTCCTTTTACATACTCATCTCTCCATTTCTCACGTATCTCCATCCAACTCTTATCCATTGACACTTGATTTTTGAAACAACTCCTTCAAAAATAAATCAACCAAAACTCTATAAGGAAACAAATAATAAGACTCATTATAACAAATAATGGAAATGCTAATTCTAAAGTGATGTGTTGTGTGTCGAAAATCATTCCTACAAAGCAAACAAATCTAATAAGACTAATGATATTAAGCATCCTAGCAAACACTAAGAGCCATCCTACACTATGAGCCATCCTAATTTTTAGTAATAAAATAATAATTTCTTTAATTTCTTAAACAACCCACCCCACTTTTTAAACAACAGCACCTTCCCTCACCCTCACCCTCACACCCAACCTCAATCCACCAACTCCACCACCCACTGTCACCTATAACCCAAGTATATGGGTTGTAAACAAACTTAGACACAATTGTAGAAAAGAAAGAAAACAACACTCATAAGATATAAAATTTTACATGTTTTACTTATATCTAGGGCTACATCTATGGAGTAACACAGTTCTATTATGCTCTCTGGCAAAAGAGTTATAGATTTTTTTTTCTCTTGCTCCCACCATTCTGGATTAGATATAAAACGAGAAAAGGATGTCATATACCTCAATTAGCTTGGAACCTATGGTTTCCATAACACAATGACCAAACTATGGTATGATAATTGTCGCAAAGTTTAATGAAAAATATTTGATACGAGCTTGGTGATCAGACAGAGATACGGGCTAGAGAGATTGTGGGTAACTTAAACATCTCGAGAGAGATGGTTCGTAAACATGAAGTGAAAGCTCTTATGAAGCTCAAGCACCCAGCCCGAGTGCTTAATATCTTCGCAGATGGAGAAAGAGAGAGAGAGATGGAGAGGTGGCAGGAGATGGTGATGGTAATGGAAGGGGCGGAAGGGGGTTTTAGGTTTCCATCTTTCTCCATCTCTCTCTCTTCATTCCTCCCTATCTCTCTTTATTAATCAACCAAAACACAGAAAAAAAAGTTTTGTTGCAGGTGACTGTGGGTGGTGGAGTTGGTGGATTGAGATAATGAGGAAGAGAGATCATTGTGTTTGCATCATATTTGTTAGTTAAGATCATTGAAGATAATTAGGAAGAGAGATTCTTTACTTAACAAAGTAAAAAAATAATAATAAGAAGAAGAAAATGTATGTATATATATATATATAACATTCAGAAAATAATTTATTTTGTTAAAACGTGAGAATATTAAACATTCTGACCCCATTATGATATAGATAACTATGATATTATAAGTGATTTTTTATTTTTATTTTTTTCTGAAAACACAAAATCTGAAGCTGGAAGCACTGCCCAAGCAATCGGCTTTTCGTATGTCGAGGGCGAAATAGGTATTATGGTATGAGATAATACCTCATTTTCAACAATGTCTACATTATACTTGACAACCAATAATGCAGTTCAATCAACCTAACAGAAGTTACAATTTTTTTATTTAAATTTAAAAAATTAAAACTTTACATATATTAGATCAGAATTAATGAATCAAAAGACACCCTAGAGACTGTATCCTGATGTTTGTTGTTGTCTAGATGCTTAATATCATCAGTCATCTAATAAAGTAGTATTTTCCTATCATAACCCAAATAGTTGCAAGCTGATCCCTAAGATCAATTTGTGTGAGGCAATCATGTGGTTGAGATGGCTTAAAATTATTAGTAGTTTTGTTTTAAAAACAAGTTGAAGAAGCAGGTCATTTGGGCAAAAAACACATGAAAAAAATGTGGAGGAAAAGTGCTGCCATTACAAAATAAGAAACTGGAAAAGAAAAGTGAAATCTAGGGATCCAAATCAGATCCCAAACAATATATTAAAACATAAAAACCACTAACCTATTATAATAATGCAACTATAGTAATAATGTATATTATTAAAATGCAATAAAAAAAACCCAAAAATCATAACCTAACAAAAACCTAACACTACTAACAGCATACACGTTTTTAGATTAAAAAAAAATTCAATCATATTCCTATATTCGAATCCCAAACAACATATTAAATCATAAAAAATACAAACATACTATGATAATGAATCTATATCAGCAATTTATTTTATTAAAATGCCATAAAAATTAAAAAATCATAACCTCACAAAACCCTAACTTGTAACATACAAAATCAACGTACCAGTTAGGCTGCTTCAACCTAACTTGTAGCACCTAGAGAAATATGAAAGGGAGAGAGATTAAAACATCCCTGTTAGGTCTTTAAACCCCCCAAAAAAAACTACAAAAATTTAGAAACCCTCCCACTATTGCTGATTTTTTCAAACAAAGAGAGAAAAAAAAGAAGGCACAAGAGGAAGAGAGAGAAAGAGAACTTACCAGTGAGAGAGATCGATTAGTTTCCTTGGGCAAAGCTAGGTAATTTGAAGAAGAACAGAGGAGCAGCACTGCCAAATAGCCCCATCAAATAAGCACTAGAAATCGATTGAGTTGAGGGAGGAAGTAAGATCGAGTTGCTTACCTTCGTTGTGAGCGAGAAGATGATGAGATTGAGCTCCTAGGGCACCACTACCGTGTTGAAAGGAAGAGGGGTGCAGTAGCTAGGTTTTGTGAAAGAAAAAAAAAAGGAAGAAGATTGAGCGGGTTAAGTCCCGCTCACTTCTTAATTTCTCCCCAAATTATATTTGGGTTATGTTATTTCCGCGCATTATTTATTCCCTTTCCACCCTACCCAAATTAAATTGATGTGGGGTCCATTTAGATATATCCAAGGGCTAAAATTTGGTGATGGTATTCACCTCATCATTTAGATCATCCTCACAAAAAATCATCCCATTCTAAAACTTTCAAACCTATCAAAAATTAATTAGAAGTCTTAACCATTGATTCCTTACCGTTAATTTCTAATCAAGTTTTAATCAATTTTTTATAAAGATAATCTACATGGTGTGGATAATCTACATGGTGTGGCGAACACCCATACCAAATTTCAGCCCAAGTGGACCGCACATCAATTCAGTTTGATCAAGTACAGTCCCAATAACACTAATATTTAATTATTTTTTAACCACCATGATCATTTAAATTATGGGGCCTACATGAAGATGGTTCGACGGTTTATTTTAACCACTATTTTAGAAAATGGCACTACTACATAAGTTTCAAAATTAATTCAAAGAAGAGATTGACATACAACCTTATTTGTATATTTTATATCTACAGGCGTATGTGGGGCCCACATGTGATAGTGCTAATATTTTTTAAGAATGTTATTTTCACCTTGTAGATCATCTTCAACAAAAATCACCACATTCTAAAACTGCTAGCCCCATTAAAAGCTGACTTTCTTTATCATCGTTCATTGATCAACGTTAATTTTTTAATCAAATTCCGATTAATTTTTGATGGGGTTATAAATTTTAGAATGATATGATTTTTGGTAGGGATGTTCTACTCACCTTTTATATCATTTTTACCAAAAATCAAACCTTGGTTTCTTACCATATGGGCCCCACAACCAATGTAAGAATACCGATGTACATATAATGATGTACACGGATCCAGACTCATTAATTTATACCGTTCAACGGTTGTATTATATATATAGTCCGGATAGAACTGGGGATATACTTGTTATGGACATGGTCATTACATTGGTCATCAGTCAAAGTCATGCCAATGACCATTGTGCCATGACTAATATCGTGCCATGACGGCCACGTGCCATAACTAGCTAGTGTCGTGCCACGATCACATGCTATGACTTTGTTCCATGACCGATGCAGTAACCTTATGACATGGTTACTATAGTAATATATTATGCCATGATATCAAGTGACGTACTACGATCAAGTGCCACGACAATTAGATATTGGATCATGATTAATATCGGGGGTTAGAAGGTATCTTGTCGGTAAATATATATGGCGCGAACATTTTTTGCGCAATAATTAGCATAAATTTTTTATTTTTAGTGACGGAATGTTGTTTACCGCCGGTAAAATATGTTTTAGCGAGGAGATTGTTGGAGAAAATAGGGTCTAGATTAAATTATGCAGCGGAAATTGTTAGGTCCATGAGTTCACTCATGTCATATTTGTCGAATTTCGTGTCAAAGGTAAACTCAAGATGGTCAATGTAACTTGAGTTAGAGTTAGTGAGTCATTCGGTTCGTTGCGAAGCAAAGACTCCAAGAAGCTCAACTCACCACCGGAACTCATCTTAGGATGGTAAGTGACTTAGAAACTCAATATCATAGGTGGTTAGTTCATATTAGATCATATGAGAACCACCGGAACTCATCTTAGGATGGTAAGTGACTTAGAAACTCAATACCATAGGTGATTAGTTCATATTAGATCATATGAGAAACCACCGGAACTCATTTTAGGATGGTAAGTGACTTAGTAACTCAATACCATAGGTGGTTAGTTCATATTAGATCATATGAGAAAGTACGGAATGGCAAAAGATGTCAAAACCCCTTAAAACTAGTGTTTGAAAGAATGCTGTCAGAATACCACGGTTTTTCGGGAAACTGTGACCATTTGTACTGTGGCCAAAGGTTGGTTTCGAAACCAAGGAGGTTGGTTTCGAAACCAAAGTTGAAAAATGATGTCAGGAGGTTTTTGGTTTCGAAACCAACCATATTGGTTTCGAAACCAACCCTGAAAAATGCCAACAGATGGTTTTTGGTTTCGAAACTGACTTGTTGGTTTCGAAACCAAAGCTACAGAATGATGTTAGATGGTCTTTGGTTTCGAAACCAAACATATTGGTTTCGAAACCAAAGTTATGAAAATCATTCCAGGCCTTTTTTGGTTTCGAAACCAACCTTCTTGGTTTCGAAACCAACGCCCAGATATGTGCGATTTCAGCTGTTTCGTGAGCTGTAAAGTGATTCCTTTTCACTTTTTTGCACATTTCCTCTTAGCATATTTTAGGGGAATTATTGGTGCGTGGGAAACACCTCTAAATGGGATGAGGGATCAATGGAATATCTCCTTATCTCCATTATTGTGTCTAGCCTTTGACCTAATACAACCTAGAGATTTCTGGGTTTGTGCTGGACATTTTGAGTTATAAATAGGGATTGAACCATCAATGTTTAATCAACCATTCACNATTCGTTTTTCTGAGTATGATTTTCTGAGCTGTAAAGTAACTTTCTAACACATTTTTGCTATCTCCCTCTAAGCCTTGTTTTAGGGAGATAATTGAGCGTGGGAAACATCTCTAAGTGGAATGAGAGGCTCAATAGATTATTCTCTCATACCCAATAATGGTGTCTACCATTAGACCTAGAACTAATAATTTAGTCTAGGATTGAGCTGGACATCTTCACTATAAATAGGGGTTGAATCTTCAGTATTCAATCAACCATTCACCCTATTCATCAACAAGTTCTTGAAGAGTTTCAACTCTAATCTTTTAGCTCTCAAGCTTGTTGAAATTGGTTCAAATCCTTCCCATTTTAAAACCAAAACTCTGTTTTTGTTACCGGTGGATTTCCGGTGGTTGAGCTTGAAGGTTCAAGCTTGTGGTGATATACTTGAGGAGTCAAGTATTGGTTCAAGGTGCGGGACTTGTGGAGTTCAAGTTGGAGACGCATCAACATTTACTAAGAGGCAAATTCGTGGAGTTCGAATTTGTGGAAGAACTGTACACCGTAGCTGTTGGAGTATAAAGGGAGTCGTAATTCGTGTCCATCGAGTGGTAAATCGGGTTGTAACTTTTCAATAACTCTTAGTGGATTTTTGCTGGACTAGGTCCCGGGGTTTTTCCCAGTTTAGGTTTCCTCGTTAACAAAATCTCTTGTGCATATTTTTCATACTTGTTGTGAGATTGAAATATTCGATTCTTGTTCTTAATTCCGCATATTAAGAATCGAATAAAGTCAATACTCCTGTTAGAGATTTTTGTTGTACTCTTATCACCTTAGTAATTTTTAATTAGGTGATTGTGTGATCCTTAACCATAGTCACATTGACATACGGTTAAATTCATTAACCGTAGGGTGAATTTAGACTTTCACATATCTAGAGTAGTCATCGGTGAAGGTGATGAAATACTCATAACCACCTCTAGATTTAACATTCATTAGTCCAAATACGTCTGTATGCACAAATTCTAATATTTCTTTGGCTCTTATTCCTTTCCCAAAAAAGGATCTTTTGGTCATTTTTCCTTCCAGACAAGATTCACAAAGTGTCCATGGTTCAATGTCCAATGAACCCAGGGGCCCATTTTAAACCAACCTCTTGATCCTGTTTAAGTTAATATGCCCAAGTCTAAGATGCCATAAATATGTAGAATTTATTGAAGGTGCCTTCCTTTTGAGAGAAGGAGACTGAGTCATAACTTCCTTGTTATAAGCAGAGGGTATGATAGGAGAAATTAGATATAGACCATCAATTAATGTGCCAGAAGCTTCAATAAAACTATCTTTATTAATAAAAACCTTGGTGGAATCAAACTTCACTGTCAAACCATCTCTAGCGAGACAAGAAACTGAAAAAGGTTCCGCCGAATATCCAGCACATAAAGACAATCCTTTAAAACTAAAGTATTATTTTCTCTATCACTACTACTAGTAAGAAGACGAACGTGTCCAATGGCGATCGCTGCAACTCTTGCCTCTTATCCCAAATTCAATTAGATCTCTCCATCATCAAGTTGTCTTTTTATCTGGAACCCCTGCAACGAATTGCATACATGATTAGTGGCTCCAGAATCAATGCACTAGGAACCCGATGCATTATTGGCAATGTATGCCTCGACAACAAATGATTGAAATATACCTGAAGGTTTCTTCTTAGCTAGAAACTCTCTTCAATTGCACTTCCAATGTCCCGTCTTACCACAGTGGAAACACTTTCCCTTTGGTTTTGACGTTCCCTTGTCCTTGTTGGC
Organism: Macleaya cordata; assembly: GCA_002174775.1. Taxonomy (NCBI): domain Eukaryota; kingdom Viridiplantae; phylum Streptophyta; class Magnoliopsida; order Ranunculales; family Papaveraceae; genus Macleaya; species Macleaya cordata. Next base: position 29,249 of record MVGT01004330.1, read on the forward strand.
ATCTTGAGTCTTAGCTGCATCTTTTGTTTTCTTCTTCTTGTTGTTTTTGAACTTCTTGCCTTTTGGCTTCAGTCCAGATGAACCTCAGCCACATAAAAATTTCCTGGCCTACGTTCTCTCACAATCCCTTCTGCCACCGTCAATTGGTTCATCATCTCAGGTAGAGATGATGTCATCTTGTTCATGTTGAAGTTCAATTTGAACTAAGAGAAGGAAGGCAGGAGAGATGCAAGAATAACGTCCTCCTTGAACTCGTGGTCAAGTTTGGATCTTAGGGTCTCGAGTTCGTAAAACAAACCCATCATGGTGAGCATGTGATCACGAACTTCGGTCCCTTCAGCCATTCGAGTGTTCATCAGCTTCCTAGTTGCTTCCTGTATTGCAAGACGACTATGAACCGAAAATATTAGATGCAGTTCATCAATGATGTCCTTGGCCTTAGGGGTGTTCTCAAACTGTTGTTGAAGCACATTGGATAAAGAAGCCATGATATAGCACTTGGCGATATCAGTAGCCTTCACCTATTTTTGATATTCTTCCCTAACCGGCTCAAGAGCGTCAAGACCAGGTACTGCGGGATAATCCTCAAGTAAAACAAACTTATAGTCCTGAGTAGTAAGCACTATATTCGGACTTCTTTTTCAATCGACAAAATTAGGTCCGGTCAATTGATTCTCTTTCAGAATAATGTGTAACGGGCTGAAACTCGACATCTATTAACATGCAATTAAAACAAAATAAAGTACAATGAGATAATATGAATTTGGAAAAACTTTTGTTTATAGCAATCCCCTCTAATTACTATAAATATCGGATAACTGATTGCGTATGCAGACATCAATCCTATGGGATATCTGTATGCATACCAAAAATAGTTGAAATCCCATTTCATCAAAAGAACCTATCCTGACATCTCATGTTAAGGTTGTTTTGACATCCGATTTTGTTTTGACCCCTAAATTAATGATAAATCCTCGTTCCTATGGGAAGCGTTCTTTATTCATCATTTAGTTAAGTGTGGTCCACCATCTCAGTTCAGAATGCTAGAAGATATAGAAACAGTCTCCTATGGGAGATCTCTTTCTACACTCTAGTCCGAATACCGTGCTCATTAAAGCAATCCAAGCCAATAAGCTGCTAGGTTGTACTATTCCTATGGGCATTAGACCCCTAGCCTTATTCTTGGACCGATGGTGGAGGGTCGCGGGATTGTGTTTCCATGAACACAGTCCCTCTCCCACTTAATTAGTTAGAGTGAGGGATATTTTTGAAATAATGTATCTCACTAAACTTACATCACATGCATTTAGTTAATAATACATATAAATAATTAATTAATTAATATATAATGAACTTACAATTTCCAGAAACACTTTCTCAAAGGTTTCCAAGAGTAAAGTAGTTACTTTAAGATCACATTGCATTGGGTACTATGTCACAAATCACTGAAAAATACCTAAAAATAATATTTTTAAATTTTTAATGTCTCCTAAAAACAAAAATATGTATCTAGATCCAGGTGGGACTTACATGCACTGAACCAAGCTAAACGAAAGAGAACCGGCTAAAAAACCCAAGAAAAGGGCCTGAACCGGTCCGGTTCAGCTCCTGGTTCGGTCTNAAAGAACCTATCCTGACATCTCATGTTAAGGTTGTTTTGACATCCGATTTTATTTTAACCCCTAAATTAATGATAAATCCTCGTTCCTATGGGAAGCATTCTTTATTCATCATTTAGTTCAGTGTGGTCCACCATCTCAGTTCAGAATGCTAGAAGATATAGAAACAGTCTCCTATGGGAGATTTCTTTCTACACTTTAGTCCGAATACCATGCTCGTTAAAGCAATCCAAGCCAATAAGCGGCTAGGTTGTATTATTCATATGGGAATTAGACCCCTAGCCTTATTCTTGGACCGATGGTGGAGGGTCGCGGGATTGTGTTTCCATGAACACAGTCCCTCTCCCACTTAATTAGTTAGAGTGAGGGATATTTTTGAAACAATGTATCTCACTAAACTTACATCACATGCATTTAGTTAATAATACATATAAATAATTAATTAATTAATGTATAATTAACTTACAATTTCCAGAAACACTTTCTCAAAGGTTTCCAAGAGTAAGTAGGTACNTTGGACCGATGGTGGAGGGTCGCGGGATTGTGTTTCCACGAACACAGTCCCTTTCCCACGTAATTAGTTAGAGTGAGGGATATTTTTGAAATAATGTATCTCACTAAACTTACATCACATGCATTTAGTTAATAATACATATAAATAATTAATTAATTAATATATAATGAACAATTTCCAGAAACACTTTCTCAAAGGTTTCTAAGAGTAAGTAGGTACTTTAGGATCACATTGCATAGAGTACTATGTCACAAATCACTGAAAAATACCTAAAAATAATATTTTTATATTTTCAGTCTCCGAAAAACTCCCAAATACATGTATCTAGGTCCTGGTGGAACCCACATGCACCGAACCAAGCTAAACGGAAGAGAACCAGCTAAAAAACCCAAGAAAATGGCCTGAACCGGTCCGGTTCAGCACCTTGTTCGGTCCGGTTCAGACCGAATCAGGTCTGAACCAACCAATCAGACCAGCTGACTTGGTCTGACTCGAGTCAATCAGACCTATCCAGCTCGTCTGACTCGGTTGAGTCAGACCGAGTCAGACCAGGTCAGGTCTAGGTCGGGTCAGTGGGTCGGGTCAGTGGGTCGGGTCAATGGGTTGGTGGGTTAGGTTTTGCGGGTTGGCGGTCCAGGGTTGACGGGTTGTGGGTTGGGTCAGGCGGGCTGACCAACCCGTCACTCTCAACCCTACCGCCATTAGGGTTTGGGCTTGTTATGCCTTAAGCCCATCAGTGCGAACCGGGCCTAGGGCATAACCAGCCCATTCCTCTTCTATTAGTCTACTTTAGGTCTCTTTAAACTAAACCGGATTTAGTAGACCAAACCCATCAGTTAAAAATAAAACCTAAAATTAAACTAACTATTAACCCCTAACCTAAAGCCCAACACCGAACCTAACCTAATTTCCAAAACCCTTAACAGTAAGTTTTTAGAAAACTTCCTAACCGATTTTTTTTTATTAAAACCAAATAAAATATTTTAGTAATATAAAAGTTTCTAAAAACTAATTTTAGAAAATAAGTTTTATACCAAAATAATTGGAAACTTAACCTTTTGTTTTGGAAACTAACCATTTTCCTTCCCTTTTCCTTTTGTGACACAAACTAGTACCTATTAAGAACTAAAAAAAATTCAATGCAATTAAATCCTAAAACCAATTGAATTATATAATTAATTAATCAACCACAATTCTAACAATTAAAATCATGGATCAATAAAATTGGATTAATGTGTTCCCAATCAGTTTGAGACCAATTGGGATCATACTAATTTAGAGCCTTTTTGGGTTTTAATTATTTAATCACATTAAATAAAATAACTAGGGTTTCTAAAACCCAAAACCACCCAAAAAATAGCCGTCGGCCTCCTCTCCTTGTTCTTCAATTTTTCTCCATCTTGATCTCCATCAAAAAATTAAGAAAACCTAAAAAACTATTTTACATCCATCCTATACCTTTTGTGCAAAGGTGTACATCAAATCTAATTTAAATGGAATAAAATAAATAGGCCAGGGAAACCAAGTACTTTGTTTCTTGACCTTTACAAGTCTCTATATCCTATACATTAAACTAGAACATCCATGCACACACATAAAATTATAACTAATATTTAAAGAATTTAATCTAGGTCAATTGATCCATGATTTACACAAAATATAACAGACCCATTAACTGGATTGAACCTAGCTCTGATACCACTGTTGGGAATCGATTATTCCAGTAAAAAACGCGGCGAAAAATTAAAGGTTTAAAAAACTTTGATCGATTCCTAATAGAACGTCCAACTGTTAATGGGATCTGAAAAGAAAGGGATGAAATCATACCTTTGAAGCGTGAACTGTAGCCTCAAAACTTTGCTGTTAGCTAATGATGATCCTGCGAATAGATCTACCGAATCGGATTGTCAGCCTTTTGCTCCAGTTGAAGAGAAATCTGCGCACTACTTAACCTAGGAACTAGGGTTTCTTTTCTCACAACTTTAAAATAATTGGAACACACACAAAACAGGGAGGGGAGGGAAAGTGACGTTTTTCTCTATTGGTTGGGCTTTTAGAAAAACGCCCCTCTATATGTATATATAGAGAGAGAGGTCCCTAATCCCTATCCTATGCTAAGTCCAATTAGGTCTAAATGGGTCCCACACTTTTAGGCTTTTAAATATTTAAACTTCTAAACTTAGTGTCTCACACAAAATAGAAATTAAATATTTTAATTACAAATAACTCCACCAAATATTTGTAACTGAACCCTCCATAAAGTGTGGCTATTTAAAAGGAACCCTTCCACTGTTATTACCGCAATTAAGTCCCTCCACTATTTTCTGACGTTCGTAAACGTCCCTGGCTTTACTTGTCAGTGCCTAGGGTGAATTTACATATTCTGACCCTGACCATCAACCATGCAATAGTTCCTAATGATCTAATAAATCTCCCAAATAATTTAAGAGACTACTGGCTAGTTTAGATCATCAGAACCTACAAGGTGATTCAGGTGAACGTCATTTCATGTGGATTCCTTATTGAACTAACTTATTCCTACTATGGAATAAATGACCACCCATCTTACTTAGAATATTGGATTACATTTTCATTTCTGGCCTCATTGATTAGTAAAAGAAAACAGTCACTACTCTCATGTAGGTTATATGTTAATCCTCAAAATTAAGGACCAATTACTATAACAGTAATTTTGATGATCATTATTGTTAACTAACAACAAACAATGATAATCATCCTTTGACCTGTTCAATGTAATTTAATTACATTAACACATTGGATTAGGAGTCAACACTCCTGTGATGGAGATACATCACATTATGTAACATAATCATCCTTTGTGTTATAGTCTTGGAATAGACTACGAACCAACATTAATGAATTAAACCTCTCCTTGTATGAACATACGTCATACAATTAATTCATTTCGTTATATTATACTCACTATATATGCATGTTAAACATAATTAATAAACTATTTATTAAACTCATAAATGTCGTAAACATTGTTTTTAGGGCATAACCCCAACATATTATACCTCTCATTGGAGCGCCATTAAGGCCAAGTCACTAAGACAATTGTCACATAGACCAAGGTTTCTTTTAAACCTCACATCTAACCACTTTGACTTCCGATAGCTTTTAAATCAAACACTCATGATCACATAACTAAAAACTAATGCTATTTTATGCAAAACCTTTTCGAAAACATAAGAGTTTGTAGAGAAATAGATTTTTGAAAACATGATTCGAAGAAAATACGATAGAAAATATAACATGAAAATAGGTTTTGTAGTAGCGGTTCTCCCTACCTTTTTTGCTTAAATTCCATGAGGCTTTGACTCAATTCTTCTTTAGCTTCAAAAACTCCAAGCTTCTCTAAAACTTGAATGGATTTTTCTTCTTCAAACTTATGAAAAGAGAGAGAGAGAGAGAGAGAGAGAGAGAGAGAGATAGAGAAATCGGCTAGAGGCTAGGGTTTCTTCTTCTTCTGTTTTTTTCAACTTGACGTGGGGTTTTAATGTGGGAGAGGGGAGGTCGACCTACCCTCTATTTATAGGGTTCAGCCCCCCTCTTTCCACCTCCTTATTGGTTTTCTAATCCTACTGTCCACCTTCCATGTTTATCCTAATCCCTTTTTAATTTCTAATTTACTATCTATTTAAATTACTAATTTAATACATCAGTAATGGGCCGATTTTAACACTAGTATATTAAGGTTTTATTTATTTTATATGGCTAAGATTAAACCGTAATCCATCTAATGGTCATTAATTATTACTACTAATTATAGATAAACTAGAAAATCTAGGTATTTATTTTTATTTTAGAAGTATTTTAGAAATAGGAAATCTTTTTCATGGTTAAGATTTAGTAAGTTTTAGATAACCTAAATCTAATGGTCTAGATTCTTCCTTGTTTACCAAGGTTTTGGATTTACTTCCATTTTAGAGATATACTCAAAATTATCTTAATTATTAATTATCCACATTTTAGAAAATTACTAAAAATTGAGTGTTTATCTAATTAAGGAGTTTTATAGTTTTTGAAAACTTAATTCCTCTAAAATAGGTGGTGCACAAGGCAGGCCCAATGTCCACGTTTTTAACAAGTAAGACCCACCACTTGGTCACCCCTTGTCCAAAGTTTCTTGTTCCACTAAACCACATCCTATCATTTCATTACTAAATTCTTTTCGAATTTTATTTCTTCATTTTGTTCATTTCTAAAGGAACCTTAATGTTTAAAAATGAACCTAATCTAATGATCCATTTTATTTTTTACTTTTCAATGGTTCTTAATCCAAGGGTTAGGAATGTTTACTAATATTTACAAGTTACCTAACTCCAAAATGTTCATTTCTACTTTTATTTCATTTCAAGGTGACTTATGGAATTCTTTTGTTTTAGAAACTAGTTGAAATGATCCCTAAAACTTGGGAATCACTCAACCTTAAGGTATATATTAACTCCCACTATAAGTGTAGGTCAACTCATCCCTAATTTTATTTCTTCAGTTTTCAATCGAAAGTTTATTTTTAAGGTTTCAATGACTTATTTCTAAAAAATAACCCTTAGTCTCTCTATCTCAAAGACATTTTTGAAAACATTTGGTTTCCTTTGAAAATATGATTTTGACAACCTTTGAAAACATGATTTTGACAACCTTTGAAAATATGGTTTTAACTTTTGAAAACCTTTCATGCAAGACTCATTTTGAAATCATTTCTACACTTTTATATACATTCTAGGAAAATGCTAGGGGGACATCAAAATTTGACCCCTAGCATTACATTTAAATAAAAAATTAGGGGTATGACCCCTAATTAAAAAAATTAGTTTTAAAATCTTGGTTTGGTTATCACCCATTTAACATAAAAAATCCAGATCTAAATTAGATCTGATTAAAGGGCAGAAAAGAAAATAGGAAGAAGAGGAAGAAGAAGAAGAAAAAAGGGAGGAAGGAAGAAGAGGCCGAGGATGAGGAAAAGGAGAATAGAAGAATAACACGGTGATGGCACGGCGATAAAACAACTACGTTAGGGTCAAAAATCAGTCAAAAGTAGGTAAAAAATCGGTCGAAAGTCAGTCGAAAGTTAGTCTAAATCAAGTCTAAAGTGGGTTCATGACTACCAAGTGTCGTCTCCTTCCTCTTCTTCCCCATGTTCTTATTCTTTTTCCTCTTGTTCTTTTCTTCATCCTTCTCATTCTCCTTTTCCTTCTTCTTCTTCTTTTAATTATTATTATTATTATTATTATTATTATTATTATTATTATTATTATTATTATTATTATTATTATTATTATTATTATTATTATTATTATTATTATTATTATTATTATTATTATTATTATTATTATTATTATTATTATTATTATTATTATTATTATTATTATTATTATTATTATTATTATTATTATTATTATTATTATTATTATAATTATTATTATTATTCTCCTCTGCCTAGTTATAATATTTTAGATCTGGGTTCTATTTTTTTAAATCTAAGTTCTGTTTTACATTGCCAGATCTCTCTAGAAGGAGGAGAAGAAGAAGAAGGCGATGGCACTAGGTTACCGTGTTGTCGTTATGCTGTCGATGTCGTCGTGCTGCCGATGTTGCCGTGATTTATCGTGTCGTCGCCATGCTGTCATAGACACCCACTTTAGACCGAATTTTAACTGACTATAAACCGACTTTTAACTGACTTTTTACCGACTTTTGACCCACTGTAGATTTTGCCGTCATCGTCGCCGCCTTCTTCTCCTTCTCCCTCTCTGTTACTATCATTCATCTTTTTATCCCAGATCTAAAAATTAGATCTGGGTTTTGTAATGTAAAATGGGTAAAAAAAACCCACCCATTTTCTATACAAACGTAAATTTTAAAAATAATATTTTTTATTAATTAAAGGCCCCACCTCTAATTTTTTTATTCAAATGTAATGTTAGGGGTCAAATTTTGATGTTCCCCTAGCATTACCCGTATATAACTCATGCATTATGATTGTTGGCAAAGCTTGTTCCGATACTTATAGGTTTCTCTCCTTAGGTTTACACCTTTCTAACACTAGTTGGGCCTACTTTGGGTCCATGGGCCTTAAGCCCATACTCAAGTCTATGTTAAAAAAACTCAGGTGTTACATATTAGAAGTTGATCCAATGGCTATTTTGGGTCACAAAGATCTCCTCACTGTTGAGAGCACATCAACACATGGGTCGTCTCCAAGTGGGCCCACCTAATACCCGCATTATTCTCACACGCTACTTATGCACCAGTGGGTGCTATATGGAGTTGATTCAAGGGCCAATTTTTTGTGACAAAGGTTTTCTCAACAGTAGACCATCTCCAAGTAGATCCACCTAATATTCACTTTATTCTTACAATTTATTTATACCTTTATGTGAGATCATGTAGATATGATCCAAAGGCTGAATTTTTATAGTGATAATCTCTTCATCATGTAAATTAATTTTAAGCGATTGTAAGGGAAGTGGATTTGTCGAAGAGTGCGCATATAATTTGCTCGAGAATATGCGCATAATTTGCCTCGTTCACACGTGCGTTTGGGGCTCGTTTAAATAATTTAATAGATACTGGTCCTAAATGGAATGGAACCGTTGACACTCCTATCGCGAGTTCCTAACTCCCATGTAAGTAAAGCACAAAACTGACCAATTCTTCACGAGTCTTGTTAACGTGTGCCCTAAGGGCACACGATAAGGATATTTTTGAAAGGATTTTTTTGCAAGTTACAGGTCTTCAAATCAGCTGAATTTTTGTAAGCATAATATTATCATTATTTATAAGATGTCCACAAAAAATCAGCTCAATCAGAGACATCTAACCCTCTAAACAAATCACTTTAAATGTCAGCCGTTCATTCATACTATTAAAGTCTAAATTAAGTATTCGTGGTGCTAGAGGGTGCTAGAGGACTCCGATTGAGCTGATTTTTTTAGATATGATCCAAATAGTATAAATAACA
>MVGT01004330.1:39050-52363 GCA_002174775.1 Macleaya cordata
GGAGTAGAAGATGGAGATCTATTTCTTTACGATTTAAAAAGGTTGTGTGAGAGATTTTAGGGAAGAGAAATTCATGGGAGAAAATCGTGGGATAACAAACATACATAGAAACGGTTTCCTTAGGATGTGGAGATTTAGTTTTTTGGAGAGAAAATCGTGGAGGATATGGAGATTGAGAGAGAATCGTGGAGGAGATGAGAGAAAGTAAGTGAAAAGACTGAAATGCCCTCCAAGGTAGATTTTTCTAAGGGCAAATAATGACTACCATGCCCTTAAAAGATCAACTCAAATTTTGACAAAATTAATTTTTTCAAGGACAACATATGTAAAAAGCCTCAAAAAAAGCAATTGGCTTAATATATTAGTAAAGATATATATCAAAAAATCAGCCTATTTGGACAACCTTAAGAAAGTAAACAAAACACAAAACGGCACATGTTAACAAAATCCATTCTTTACCATCAATCTCCATAAAAGCACGGCCTCGGGAATCATGTAATCAAGATGAGGGTGTGGAAATTAACCCATAGTGCGCACGTTAGACTTAAAAAAAAAACAAAAAAAACAAAAAAAACAAAAAAAACAAGAGAGAGAATACGGCAAAGAAGGGAGGGAAGGACTCAGTCTACTTCTTATTCACAAAACGGCATTTACTCCATAGAAAACTGAAAACACCCCCCTCCCATAGGGAATGTTAGTTTCTTTCTCTATCTTCACAGAATCACAGCCATACCTTTTATTTCGATTTTTTAAAAAACAAAATTATAAATAAATATTGATATTAATATTAATTAATTGATCTATAAAGAAAAGAGAAAAAAAAAACACCTGCCGGCATGCTAAAAGCTTCCTTCAGTTACAGTTGGCCAAATAAAACCGGCAAAAAGTAACACAAATTAAACAAAAAAAATAAAAATAAAAAAACTAATATTAGAGAAAAAATCAATAAAATAGCCACGTGGGTTTTATCTTTACTGTGTCCGTCGTTACAACAAACCCAGCAGTTTTCTCGACCTGTACAAGCAAGCCACGAATTTATTTTAGTGACCACAAAATTTCCAAAATACCCCTCTAATCAATATGACAAAAATACTCTTCTCTTTGTAAATAATTAAATATTGACCAATATAGTAATATTATAAATAAATAAAATGGTTCAAAATCAATAGAATGAAAACAGAACAAAATAGATAAAATTGGTTCTTGTTCTTTATCGTTTTCTGCTCTGAGACTAAATTTTGGGTGGTTGAATCAAATCAATAAATACCCAATCTGTATCGGATGTTGAATATCTTAAAACTGCCGGATTCTTAGCAAAGAATCAAAACATACTATAAATGATGGTGTGGTTTTTATTCTGTCCCAATAACCCTAAAACCAACCTACCAAATATATATATAATATAAAATATATTAGAAAATATAAAAAAAGTCCCTAAAAAAATTAGAAGAACTTTTTTTTACAAAACCCCTATATATATATATTTGGATATTTACCCCATTAATATATATGAGATAAGTGTGTGAATATGGGACGGCTCTGTATGGGTTGAGCTTAAAATTTTTTTTGCTTGTTAAATCATATTTCCATTGGTTCTTGTTTGGAATCTGTAAATTAGGCAGTCATGACATGAACATTGACATGTAAAAATTACAGAAGTGAAAAATAAAAAGTAAAAAAGTAGTAGAAAGGGCAATATTGGAATTTCGGAAAAAGAAACGGGCAAGGCTTGCATGTTACATGTCTCTCTCCCTTCATGCACACGATATTTCTTCACCCGTTTTTAAATTTATTGAATTTTTTTTTTCACTTTTTTATTTTATTAATAATTATTTGGTATATATATATATTTTTTCGTTTTGTGTGTCTTTTGGTGGAGGAATGCTTGTCACCTACTCCATTTTAGTTTCCACACTCTGTACTCGTCTCTCTCTTAACCTCTTTATTTTTTTTTTCTCTCTCTAAAACTCTAGTAACTGGTAATGGAGAGACGAACTTGTAAGCTCTGTTTCAAGAGCTTCTCAAATGGGCGAGCTTTGGGTGGGCATATGAGGTCTCACATGGCCACACTTCAACCATCTCAGTACCCTCCTCCTCCAACCCCACCTCCAAAGATCCAACAACTCGGTCATCAACAACAAAAACAACTCGGAGATGAGACTGAGTCAGCTTCTTCATCCTCTTCATCTTCATCTTCATCTTCATCAGAAGAAGAATTGGATAAAGGCGGAATACTCTGTTATGGATTAAGAGAGAATCCAAAGAAGAGTTTCAGATTAGTAGATCCTGAGTTTTCATTTGCAGTAGTAGATGCAGGGTCATCTGTAGTTCAAGACAGAGAAAGTGAGACCGAGTCATCAAAGGACCCATCAATAAGAAGACGATCCAAACGGAATCGTAAATCTGGTAATGGATTTACAGAGCATCATCATCATCATCATCATCACCAAAAGCTTCATCATCAACAACAACAATTGAAGAAACCCAAGAAGTTATTAAGCAAACTGATCAGTACTAAGTCGACCGAGTTACTGCAGATTGAACCATCAGAACCGGTAAGTTCAGTTTCTGATACTACTCCTGAAGAAGATGTTGCTTTATGTTTAATGATGCTTTCAAGGGGTTCTTGGAATTGTAAAGAAGAGGAACAAGAAGAAGCAGAAGAAGAAGAGAAATGGATTGAAAATGAAGAAACAAATGGAGAAGAAGAAGAAGAAGAAGAAGATGAATCGGAGGAGATTATGATGAATAAAATGAAATTGAGTACTACTCCGAGTCGAAATCGAAATCGAAATAGGGGAAAGTACCAGTGTGGAACATGCAAGAAGGTGTTTAGGTCATACCAAGCGCTGGGTGGACACAGAGCAAGCCATAAGAAGATCAGAGGGTGTAATAATTATAATACTCCATCTTCTTCCACAAGAACAATCATCCATGGCCATGCCCATGAGTTTGAGGAGCCTGAACCAGGAGGAGGTAATAACAATAATAATAATAATAATAATAATAATAATAATAATAATAATAATAATAATAATAATGGTAATGCAGGAGGAGGAGGAGGAGGTGTATCATCATCATCAAGAAATGCTGATAGGAAAATCCATGAATGTCCTGTTTGTTTCAGAGTATTTGGGTCAGGACAAGCTCTTGGTGGTCATAAGAGATCTCATCCTTCTGCAGGTTCATCAGCAACTATTATAAACAATAACACAAACAGAATTACTACTTCAAATTCTGCAAAATTTGGAGATAACTTGATAGATCTTAATCTTCCTGCTCCTGTTGATGATGATGACGATATTAGCCAGATTGAATCATCTGCTGTTTCAGATGCCGAATTCGTCGATCTGATCAAGTAATAAGTCTCATGCTGATCAATCTGAGTTCTAGCTGAGCCTGATTCAAGGCGAAATTCAGAGAATTAACTCAAATTTAGAGGTAAAGAACAAAAACAACTTGCCTTTTTCTTTTCTTTTCTTTTTTTTTTTTTTGTAATTTTTGGGTTATCTGAATTGATTTGTGTTTAAAATTATAAGCTTGATTCAGCAATTGGACCAAATTGGTTCTCTTTATTTACAGATTCTTCTTTTTTACTTCTTCTTCTACTATGCTTTTTAAAAGATATATGGGTTCCTTCTATCTTGCTGACTGTAATTCTTTTTCTTTTTTATTTTTTAATTTGTCTTTGTTTTAAGCTCTGTTACTTACTGTGACAACTCATTTAGTTCATCCATTAATGGAGATTTAATTCTTATTTGAAGTTCATTTTTCTCTGTAAATACTCAAAAAGAAATTCTGGGTTTTGTTCCTTATTAAATCAACTAACTTTCTCTCTCTAGTTTCATTCTGAAACTATCCAAGATTTCGATTTTTTTTTCTGGTAATGGGGTGTTATGCTTATTGTCTCTGTTTACAGCTGTTCTTAGCTAACTGTTTTTTTTTCCCAATAAAGAATTTTATTAATACAAAAAAAACTCATTATTTTTTTATTAGTAATATATTTAAAATAATTTTAACAAAACACCCAACTTCGACCTGTCACTACTACCTTTACACAGTTGGTGAAGAAGCTAATTCTCTCTTATCTACTCTTTTCTTTTCTTCTCCGTCCCTGTTTTTGTTTTGTTTTTCTTCTCTCTCTAGATCTCTTCTTTCTCTTTGTTGCAGTAAAAATCAGTTAATGACTTAAATACCCTTAAATCAGTACCTAAATTACTTTTTCCATGCTGGGAAATAAAAGCTCAACTGTGAGAGGATCAAAATCCCTCTTTTTACTGAAAATATATGCTTTGAAACCATCAAAGTATCTGGCAAAAGGCACCTATCAGTGATTCTTATTTAATTCGTATTCAATGAAATAAATGCAATTATTTTAGTATTTATTATTTTATTTTTCTTTTAGTAAAAATTTAGGAAAATTTTATACTTACCCGTGAATTTTACCCATTAAAGTTACCGCTTGATGCGTTTGGAGAGAGAAAGTGATTTGAATGCACTTCTAATTCTCACTCTAAATTTAATTGGTGACATGTTAGCGGATAAATTGAATTAATGGATGTGAATCTCGAGTAAATGTAGAAGGGCTCATCTAATTAAGAACTTAAGTTTTTAAGTTTTTGCTTTGTTTTTTTGGTTGCAGTTAGAGCATCTCCAACCGTACTCTATTTTGAAGAAATAGAGTACTTCTTTAAAAATCACTCCTCCAACCGTGCTCTATTTTGAGGGAAAAAATAGAGTTCATCCAATTTTGACTCTAAATTTGAAGTGCGTTTCAAAAATATAGAGTCTTACTTTATAGTGGGTCCCATTTAAAAGATAAGTATTATCTTAGGGTTTTATTTTCACTCCCCAATAATCTACCAAATGTCCCTTAGGTGGAAAAATATTATCTTATATGTTTAAAAGTTTTATTCATTATTTACCCTGTTTGAGTTTACACCTATTCTACACTTATTAATTGGGCCACATGGAATTATCCAAACTTTGTTTTTTCATGTCTACTAGTATTTTTTTTAACTAGTGTATTGTATTTCAAATATTATTTACTATGATAATGATTATGTATATGATTGTGGTGGTAGTAATATAATATATCATCACTCCTTAGATCACTTCCATAACGACTCACAAGTGAGTGTAAGTTTTGGGTAAATAAGAAGTGTTATAAGTTGTACAAGAATATAATTAAAAAAATTTAATTCTAAAATGACATTTGAGTCCAATATTCTAATATAGAGTTTGCTTGGTTGGAGTGCTACTTCATTTTAGAGTTCTGCCAACTAAGCATTTACTCCAAATACCACTATTTGAACTTCAAAATAGAGTATAGGGTTGGAGATGCTCTAATACTTTATAATCTCCTTAGTGGTGATATCCCCCATCCTCACTTACACTTTATCCTAGGGTTACTTTTTTTTGTCAAACTAAAGTTTGACCAAAATTTAAAGATTTTTTTAATTTTTGGGGCATCCTCCCCATTTTGTAATAAAGACCATTGTTATTTACATTATCGATTTTGATCGGTTATGTCCCAACCCAACTTGAATTCAGGTTTTGATTGGGGACGGCCTCTCTTTTTAATTTTTTTTAAATAAAATATGTGGGAGTCTTTTATCCCCACCCCAACTACTCAAAATACACCCTGCATCATCATCTTCTTACCACCATCGGCAACAACTGCCACTACCACCGGCAACTGAAATTTTTTTTCTTCTTGATTTCCACCTTCCCCCCCACCCCCTTCTACCACTACCGCCACCACCATCGTCCCAACACCATCACCACAACCCCTTTCTCTCTCAAACCCCTTCCTCTTCACCACCACCACCGTCAACATCATCTTTCCACTGCATCACCACCACCGTCAGTGACAAAGAGGGAGGAGAGATAAAGAAAGAGGGGAAGAAAAAAAATCAAATTTGAATTTTTTTCAGATCAGAAAGAGAGGGTAGAGAGAGAGTAGGTAGAGAGAAGGAAGGAGTTAGAGGGGAATAAAAAAAATAGATCTGGAAAACTAATGCTCGTAGTTGCAGCAAGGAGCTCTATAACTAATGCTCGGAGTCGCGGCAAAGAGCATTAGTATATGTACTCGTAGTTGCAGTAAGGAGCGCTATAACTAATGCTCGGAGTCGCGGCAANTGCTCGGAGTCGCGGCAAAGAGCATTAGTATATGTACTCGTAGTTGCAGTAAGGAGCGCTATAACTAATGCTCGGAGTCGCGGCAAAGAGCATTAATGTATATGCTCGTAGTTGCAACAAGGAGCGTTATAAATCAGGTCCTAATTTTTTGCTCCTTGCTGCAACTACGAGCATAGACACTAATGCTCTTTGTCGTGACTCCGAGCATTAGTTATAGCACTCCTTGCTGCAACTACAAGCATTAGTTTTTCAGATCTATTTTTTTTCTCCTCTTTCTCTCTAACTCTTCCCTCTCTTTATCTACTCTCTCACACCTTTTTGTCTCCAGATCTGAAAAAAAATTCAGATCTGGTTTTTTTCTTCCCCTCGTTCTCTCTCTCTCCTCCCTCTTTCTCACTGATCTTTGTGTGATGGTGGTCGAGCGGGATGGTGGTAATGCAGTGGGAAGATGATGGTGACATAGGTAGTGGTGTAGTGGGAAGATGATGTTGACGGTGGTGCTGGTGAAAAGGAAGGGATTTAGAGAGAGAAAGAGGTTGTGGTGACAGTGTTGGGATGGTGGTAGTGGTAGTACTGGTGGAAGGGGGTGGGGGAAGGTAAAAATTAAGAAGAAAAAAAAGTCCGGTTGCTGGTGGTGGTGGCAGTTATCGCCGGTGGTGGTGGGAAGTTGATGATGGCATGGTGTATTTTGAGTAGTTAGGGTGGGGAAAAAAGACTCCTACGTATTTTATTTTAAAAAAATAAAAAATAAAAATAAAAAGGGAGGCCATCCCTTATCAAAACCTGAATCAAAGTTGGGCTGGGACACAACCGATCAAAATCAGAAGTGTCAATAACATCGGTCATAATAGAATATGTGCTTGTTTTTTTATTTCTACCCTGTAACCCAAAATACACCCCATCTTCTTCTTCTTCTTCATCTTATCCAGCGTCATCATCACCACCACCATCACCACCTCCACCAACACCTAGGGTATGTTTGGGTTGTCGGAATTGGTATTAGAGTTCACCAATTGCGAAGAAATCCTAAATTTTCAGTGCTTGTTCTATGAAGTTGATGCAGGAGAAAACCAACGAAGATGAAGTCTCTCTCTAGCAAGATCCAAACTCTAGCTTGTTCTATGAAGGGGATGCAGGGGATGCAGGAGATTCAAGAGATAACACCAACGAAGATGAAGTCGCTCTCTCTACCTCTCTCTAGAAAGATCTAGGGTTAAATCTCGGGCTACAATTTTTATTTTTTATCTAAAATGAACGAACTATACATTAGATGTAGGGTTTTAAATTATTATTATTATTTTCAAATCTAACAATGAACAAACTATTAGATCTAGGGTTTTAACTTGCTTGTTTTGGGCTTCAAAATAATTTTTAGCAAATTGGATTTGTTTGGACGATTCAATTCTTCGTTTTTTTTTTTCATTATAATTTAGAGTTCCAATTGATTTAGCTCTTCAAATTGGGGGGATTCAAATACTGTTTTCAGTAGGATTTAGGCATGAATCAAACCAAATTAAGTTCTTTAATTTTGTTCACAATAAAAAAAAAAAATTTACAAAATTCTTTTCTCACCTTCGAACCACACGAACCAAATTAACAAGAAGTTTGCATTTCTATATCATTTGAGATTTCAATTCTCAAGCTGTACCAAACAGCGATTGCTGGCTGTCTGACATTGCTTTCATCCAAAAATGAATTAAGGTCAATCGATAGAAAGATCGATAGAGAATAGAGAGATAAATCTGAAATTTCAGATCTGCCCGTGGACGGTGGGGTGAGAGAGAGGGAGAGAGGAAGGTGGTGGTAGAAAGGTTTTGGGATGGTGGAGGCCGGTGGTGGAATGGTTGTGGAGGGGAGGTGGTGGGAAGAAGATGAAGATTTTAATGATTTTTTAGTTTTTATGTTTTAAATATTTAATAAAAATTAAATTTTTTATTGAGAAAGAGTTGGGACATCCTAGTTCATGGAGGGATGCCCCCAGGTGCATTTTGACAAAATAAGGATATCCGATAGGCTTTTCGTACGCTCAAATGGTTGCCATGAGTCTTTCTTAATTCTTTTTCTGAAGCAAAGGAAAAAAAAAATAATGCCTACAGTAGAAGGACTAATCAGTTATTTCTTTCATCGCCCCAAACATACCAATATTAGCATCAATCTTTTTATTGATATGAAACCTAGCCCCGTGGTTGGTCTTACTTTACTAGTTCTTATTCTTATTACATTAACAAGTATTTCCAGTCATTTTGGACCCATTTCAAGTACTAAAGATTGGGATTTGGAATGCTTCTTTCAAGACTGCGAGCTCTAATGGATCTAGACTTAGACAGTAATCAGGAGAGAAGATAGAGTGGCTAAAGCACCTTTGTTTGGTATTTCAAGGTAGCAACTTCGGACCCGCGATGTTATGAATAAATTCTTTCTCCTGGAATGGCTTACGACCTCTATTGCCTGAAATTCTCCCTACACGTGGCCGGGGTGTATCGACGTAGCAATTGGATGCCCTTCTAAGCCTGTTTAAGTAGCCATCATTGGAAGAGCAGCCGATCCCCATATAGAGGGGAGCAGCCATCGTTGACCAGTTTCAGTTTGTACTTTTTTAGTGCGTCTTGACCCTTTCCTCGTGGTTTTTGTGTGAAACTGATGATTTTAAGGTAGCCTCGTCTGTATCCTTTCTTTTCGAAGGCGTTTTCGGGGTGTCTCTTAAGTAAGGCAGCATTGAAAGCATTCGCTGTAAAGTCCCCTTTTCTCATATCGGTGGAAGTGAGGATGGGGATGTCACCACTCATCTCCTTAATACTATTTTCTTAAGGTTGTTTTCTAAATTTTTATTTGTATTAATGCATATCATCAAAATAGTTGAGAGAAAAAATGGAATTTCAACTGATATCAGGAACTTTGGATTGGTGGTCCCCCATTTTTTATCAGCCAATGTCAATGACCCACCGAAATTTTTGATTTGGTATATAAGTGGTGGCCCATGGAATTGAATTGCTTATTCTAATGATCTTATATTTTTAAATATAATAAATGTATAAGCTCATCCATTGAATTGATTGGATTAATAGAATATATGGTTTGTAGGGGCATAAATGTCTATTTATTATCTTTTAATATTCTAGTGAGCAAGACTTATGGCATTTAGTTTTAAAACCTAACAGTATTGAGGACTTTGGTCAACTCTTTTGCTTCTCTCTAATTTAGTTTTTATTTATTTATTTTTGTTAAAGTAGTTTTTATTTTTTAGATTAGTTATTTAAGCTATAACTATAAAACAAAAACAATTTCTGAAAATATGTTGGGATAGGCTTAATAGTTAGGAAATTTTGGGCTCAAGTCCCTTTCTAGATTAGCAATTAGAGGTTCGTCCCACGTTTTCTCAAAAAGTTAATTTTAGTCCTCTTTTAGATAGAAACCATAAAATCACTGTTTTCTTGTGCGTGTGTGAACTACACATATATTTTATGACATTAATACCTTTACGGATTGAAGCCTAGGGTTTGGAACTGATTAGGGGTTGTTCTTAGTTATTTCGAACTGATTTGAGAGAGAGAAAGAAACCCTAGTTTCTTTCGATTCTTTTTAGGAGAGAAGGGGATACCGGTGGTGTCTGATCCGCGGATGGAAGCCTTATTCAGTTGTCCTTACATGAAGATCCAACGCCATTGATGAAACTGTGAACTCTAAATCAAGAGGCTTAGATAATTCAAATTAGTTCTCTAGGTTAAAAAAATGGCACAATAACCTTGGATGGGACACAACTAATAGCTTCTACAATTCGAAATCATATAAAATCTCAGAGAAATTGACGAAGAACAAGCCTTAATCCTCCATTTTTTGTCTCCAACCTCCCTTTTCTCCTAATATGAACCAAAAAAAACTAGCTAGGGTTTCTTTCTCTCTCTAAAATCAGTTCTAAATCAGTAAGAACAACCCCTAATCAGTTACAAATCCTAGGCTTCAATCCGTAAGGTTATTAATGTCATAAAGTATATGTGTGGTTCACACGCGCAAGAGTGATTTCACGGTTTCCATCCAAAAAGGAACTAAAATCAGCTTTTTGAAAAAACGTGGAACGAACCTCTAATTGCTAATTTTGTTTGGGATCTAGTCCTAAATCACCATAGTAGTTATCATACAAAAAAAATTTATGATAACATACCAAAAAAATTTATGATTTGTTTGGATGAAGGATTTTAAGTAAGGATTTTGTGGAGACTATGGATTTGGTGGAAAACTAGTTAGATTTATAACATGATTTCTAACTAGTTTTCCACCAAATCTCTAGTCTCACAAAATTCCTACTTAAAACTCCATCCAAACAAACCATTAGGGTAATTTGGGTACTTTTGAAGTTCCCTAACCTGTAGGGTAAGATCACACTTATGTCATATCCCTTCTAAAATGCCGAACCAGATTCTCCTCCTATCTCGCACTTTTTATAAGAAAAAGTCATGAAATGGAGCTATAACGCCAGGTGGATTTTTTTTATTGTCAGGTACTTTAATAGAATTACAAGCTTAAATACCCTAATATCACTTAAATGTCTAAAATACACAGACAAAATAGGCAGTAAACTTAATAAATCTGGCATTATAACTTTCTTGCTTGAAAGTAACTGGCGGGAACCCTTTATCAAGCTGTAGGTTCAGATGGTGAATGATTTGATGGCTGATTTTTTGTGAGGTTGAATCAGCCACCATATAAATCATGTACATACACTAACCAGTTGTTGGATCACATGTATATTGGCTTTATAGTAAGAAACTAAGAATGTCTTCTAATGGTCCCCTTCTTAAACGAATTACAAGTTTGAATACCCTAACAACCCGTAAATTTACATTGTTTAAAATACGAATGTAATAAATGTAGCTAATAAACCTATTATATTATAAGTTAGAGTGCTATTTTGTGCACCCACTTTACATTAGGGTGCACATCACCAATAACTATCTAACTCTTTATTGTTTTACAGTCAAAGATAAATAAAGTTGACTTATAGCAATAAATGAATAGATGATGGCAGTGATGTGCACCCTCATTGAATGTGGGTGTGCAAAATAGCACTCTTATAAGTTTGCTTACTCTTAAACTTTCCAGGTTGATTTTCATTTACTGTGAGTGTGAGTACCCTAAATACCCTTATATGTAGAATGTTTTAAATACCCATGTCTTAAATTCCCTTAAATGTAGAATGTCTTAAATACCCTTATAAGAAGTAGTGGTCTTACTTTTATTATTTTGTACATGAAAAATGTAACAACAATATTATCTTTGTACTCAACTCTCTCTTTCTCTCTAACTTTAATGCTGGTCTACTCACCCACATACATCAGAAACTGTTGAACAACTTTGTGGATTTATATGGGGATGGGGTTGGTTTTATGAGTAGTGTTATGGTCGGTGTTGAAAGATATATAGAAAAAGAAGAAACAAAATATAGTGATCATGAAGTGAGAGAAGTAGGGGAGGGAAGACTTATTACTGAGTTGATGAGAGAGAGAGAGAGTTTGAGAAATGCTCTCCACACTCTCTCAATAAGTGGGTGGGGGTGTCTTCTATGGACGAGTAGAAGAAAGAATGAGGAGAAAGAAAGGAAAAAAGAGAAACAAACAAACAAAGACCAAAGACCTTACTAGAGTAATGCCCGTCTGTGTCTCTCAAAAGCCAAAGAATGGGTCAAGGGGTACTTTCTACCTTACTTTCTTCTTCATCAAAGTTTTAACAAACTCTACCTCATCATCATTATCGTCAACTGCCCCTCCCTTGCGGCATAAAATGATTGGGTTTGACCCGAAATCCCCGATCCGTCTTCGGAATGGAAAATGTGAGACCTACCGTGGATTCTGCGGGATTTTTGTCTCGCAAGACACGCATATGGCCCATATACCCTCGTGATTTGAACTACATCTTCAAATTCCACAAAATCCCAAATTCCAAGCCTTTTATGCCGTCCACCTACTCGGCTCCTTCTAAATTGGCCGACTATATAGTTGGGTCCAGTTAATGCGCACTCTTTGGGAACATGCTAAGGTTAGATTTGTAGGATTTTTTTTTTAACGAAGTTATAAGTTTTCAAATCAATTAATTTTTTTATGGATATAATATTGTCATCACTTAGATGATGTCCACAAAGAATCAGCTTAATTAGAAATCTCAACCCTCTAAAAAAGTAACTTTAAATATAAGTTGTCCATTCACATTATTAAATTCTAAATTAAGTGTTTATAGAGCTAGATATCACGAATGGGGATGTGACATAGGGAATAGTCTCACATCGGATGGGAAGTGGGGCTCTTAGGGTTTAAATGGTATTAGATCCATAAGTTTTCTTTTTAGGTTTGTCAATTTGCGTGTCAAATCAAACTCAATTTATCTTTGTAACTTGAGTTAGAGTTAGCATGTTGTCTACATGATCTGGTCATTGAAGATTGAAGAAGAAGGAGATTCAGCTTGCAAAAGAGCTCAGACTCAACAACATTAAAAAACATCTTAGGATAATAAGCGACTTAGATACCTAGTATCATCATAGGTGGTTAGTTTTATTTAAGACCATAGGTAAGTTGTCCTACATTAAATCGAAGTTTCATGATGTTTTTAACCCTTAGAATCTTTCATAGGTTGGTTGATTTCGATATCATCCTTTTGATTTCGAAACCAAGGCTTTGTATGAAAATGAAAAGCTTTGATTTCGATATCAGACGTTTGGTTTCGAAATGGAAAGCAAAGTCAATTCGACAGACTACTTTGATTTCGATACCACATTGTTGCTTTCAAAATGAAGTTCAATCTCTATTCTTGAAAACAGATGAGCTTATTTCTATAGGACCATTTTGGTTTCAAAACCAACATATGTGAGTCCGAAAATAGGCAAGCTTGCTTTCGATAGGGACATAGTTGCTTTCGAAAGTACCTTCGACATGAGTGTTTGCTTTCGATAGAAAACTTATTCATATCGAAATTGAAAGGTTCATGTTTTATGTTGTGTCGAATTTCGTGTCAAAGGTAAACTCAAGATGGTCAATGTAACTTGAGTTAAAGTCTAGTGAGTCTCGGTTCACTTCGGTTGAAAGAGAAGAAATCTACAAAGGCTCCGAAGAACTCAACTCACCACCGGAAGACATCCTAGGATGGTAAGTGACTTAGAACACTAAGTACCATAGGTGGTTAGATTG